>JALPQI010006090.1:0-62507 GCA_025490895.1 Thaumatotibia leucotreta
TTTTTTCTCCTAGATTGAAAGAACTCGTTATTCTGAGTAGGAAAAACATTAAATTTACGTACCTTAAAAAAAATTTTTTTGGATCTCTTCTCGCGAAAATGCCCAGTACCGTGAAACTAAGTAGTCAACATTGCCCGCTTTTTTCGGAAATCCTAAAATATCTCAAAAAAATATATGAAACCTTGAAGTTTTTTCTGCTCAGCATGTGCACTGTGATCGTACGAATCGGCTCACATGAAGAAATAATTTTTAGATCATCATTTAGATCAGGTTTTTGTCGTTTTAAGGTGCGTGCAAACCAAAAGAGCATTCGCTGTTCTATCCCCCGCTCTACGAAATCAACCAATCACGTTTTGTGTAACGATCGAATTTCGTAGAGTGGGAGGTTAGAATAGCGAATGTTCTTTTGGTCTGAATGCACCTATAGAAGGCGAGCAAAGTAATCTCGTTCTTTACCAACATTGCCCACCTCAAGTTAGTGCTTAAAAATAGCTCGTATGACAATAATACTACGATCACAGAAGGTTTTTGGGCAATTCTACCATTTCATGTTTATAACTCAGGGATAAGTATAAACAATTTTGAGTAAATTGATTGGGCAATGTTACCTACCCGTTTTCGCTCTTTTTCATACAAGGTCCACTAACGCAATTCGCAAATGCTAGGGTTGTCACTTTTAAGTAGAATCCTAACTAAAGACGTTTAACTTTTGTTCAAAGTATTAATATACTAGTGAAGTAAAACAGTCCAAAATGTATTATTTGTTTTAATGCAATAATAATAAAACCGTTTTTTGAATGGGAATCAAGATAATATTATATTGATATAAATATCAGCCCACTAACGAAGCAGCAGACAAACGAAACTGACAATTGAGAGTATAGTTATTGGTTCCGAACATTTTGTACACGTAAAATAAAATAACGGAGTTATAAAAACGTAATTTACTGAAAAAAACATTACCCTCCGCTATTTTCATAAAGTGGTAAAACTTGAAAGTGACAACTGTAGGCTATTTTTCATGATGGGCAATTTTTTCAATGTCCGTTTGCTAAAGTACTTGATAAAATTGCCCAAAGCCATAACTTATTTTCTGATTAGCTTTTTCCAATAAAACTACTATCAATGTAATCTACTGTTGTCATTTTATTACAGGTCATGGGTTTTTTTTTCATTTAATACCACCCTGTTTTGAGAAATTTATGTCTATATTTTGCCAAGATTTTGCCCGCCAAATAACCAACCTCACTCAAGAAGCTCTAGCAAACAACTAGATGAAGATAGACGCAAAAGTCATACTTGGTGTTGCTTCTCACATAATCTATTTTATACTAAAAATAGTTAGGCCGCCATAAGAATGTAATTTTTTTCTATAATAACCAATTTATTTAAAATTCAAGTTTTGGGCAATGTTTCCCCCTGGAGGCAAAGTGGGCTAATTTTACGGTAGTAATTCTATGTGTATTTAGCTATATTTTACTGAAACCTGTATCTTAATACCTATAGTCAACTAATAGTCTAAAATTCACGATATTACATGGTTCTATGTTGTGGTCATATAACTTACAAGGGCAATAAGGTTCTATGTTTGTTTGATTGATATTATTGTAAGTGGTTATATCATATATAAAATGTACTTAATATTTAAAGTCATACATATACATTGCATTTAGGCTGTGTGGTGCGGCAGTAACAATATATTTGCCACCTACCAAGTTGGAGAACTTTTCCGATGGGTGTTATAAGAGTCGACTAAGGGACGGTACTACGCTGATCCAATTATTTGAGATGGAGGCAGGGCAGCAGCCTCATCATAATGGACACATTACTGCAATCACCAATCCGTTTGCCCAGCGTGGCTATTATGGGCATTATGTCATTTATGTCCTACCTAATGTACCCATACGCATAAATAAAATAATAGAAGAGGCCCACGTCAAGACCACTGTTACTGTATTAGACTGATGATGTGATATTGAATTTGATAAGAAGGTATCCTTTTACCATTAAAGTGTATTTATCTCATAAAATCATCTATAGGTACTCATATCCATCAGTATAAGCATAATAATCTTATTATAACATCGATCGACCGATTTTTTTATTAGAGAAACGTGGCCTGCATGCATCGTGTCACTTATATAATGGTGTTTCATACTTAATCGCTCAAATCAAACTAATGAGGTGCCCCGTGTTCCACAGCCTTAGATACCATGGACCCTTTGATATTAAGACACCTGAATGGATGCCTTGGTATACCAGCATAGAAGAAAGTGGAAGATGCCATGCCAGAGGACCTAACCCGCGTATGTGCCAGCCATCCTGGAACCCTTTGATATAGCAAGAATCCTTTTCCCTTTGAGATAGCAGTGATGAGTATTTGTTGCGTTGCAACCTCAGTGCGCAAAAGTACTCGTTATCATCAGATCAGCTGCGGTCATATACTCATATGCTGACTCCAGCGGCAGCGGTGAAACGCTGGAATGTGGAAGACCAAGCTAACCACGAATAAATAAATATTAATATATATAGTCTTTTTCCTTTTTTAGTTTTAGTAGGTACACACACCAACCCAGTTAACTCTATCAAAGATTTCGATTCTGGACCGTGTACGTGTATCACTTAGTCGATTTGACCAAACTTTGATTCGAAATAAATATAACGCTTATTTTCGAATAGTCATGTCATGTCAAATCTCCATAGTACTTTAGCACTACATACATATATATATATATATATATATATATATATAGGTATATGTATATACAGGGTGGTCCAAACCTTGACGTCAAAAAAAATTTTTTTAGGTTCCCTACGTCATGGGCTATCAGAATATACCCCATGTATGTTAGCCGATTTTTTGTAGTTTTCGAGTTACGAATTTTTGAAATATTTTTTTTTTTTAAATTCTGGTATGAAGAAATTTATTGATAAAAAAAAACTATTATGTTTTTTTTACAATTTTCTTTTTGTAAAAGTATAACTACAAATAAAGCATTTACTGACAAAAAAAATAGCGTGCTCATTTTGATACAAGTAGGATAAAAAATACCAATATCAAAATTTTACGTTAAAAATGCATCAAAATAGCATTTTCGGAGTACTTAGTCGGTCAAATAAACTTAAAAAAGCTTAAATTTTAAAGTAGTAAAAAATGACTTGAATAACTACAGAAATTGAGTTTTCGTGGTATTTTCTGTCTTTGTTTATTGATAAGAACAACAAAACAGACGAAATTTCACTTTATTTTTAAATTAAAAATTTAGAAGTTTTTTTTTAAGTTTATTTGACCGACTACTCCGAAAAATCCTCATTATTAAGTATCACTTTTTTTTGCTTTTACGAAGGTTTAAGGTCTAGGGCAGTCTTTACATTACCAAAAATCCTTGGGATATGTTTAATTTTTTTTATTTACGTACATTAATGCTATTTTGATGCGTTTTTAGCGTAAAAATTTTGAATTTGGTATTTTTTATCCTACTTGTATCAAAGTGAGGACGCTAATTTTTTGTCAGTAAATGCTTTATTTTGTAGTAATACTTTTACAAAAAGAAACTAGTTAAAAAAACCCAACAGTTTTTTTTTATTAATATTTTTTTTCATTCCAGAATTTCTCAAAAAAAAATTTTCAAAAATTCATAACTCGAAAACTACAAAAAATCGGCCAACATACATGGGGTATATTCTGATAGCTCATGACGTGAGGAATCCAAAAAAAAATTTTTGACGTCAAGGTTTGGACCACCCTGTATACACCGTGATCTCTAATAACCCGAAAGATTCTAACCACGCATTTTTGATGTAAAAACAAACAAAAAATATTACATGACGAAAAATATGTCAAAAAAATTTTTTTTTTAGATTTTTTTCAATTTTTATTTAATTTTTAAATGTATTTTAACATAAAAAGTAAAAGTTATTCATGAAACTAGCACTTATAATGAGTGTTAAGATTTTTTTTTACAAAAACCTCATTTTTAAGAGGTTTTGTTTCTCACTTTTCGACATCTATTAAAGAGGTTAGTGAGACTATTCTCCATAATGGCACCAACGCCGTTAAAAAGACCTTTTGTACCGAGTTACAATTAGAAAATATGTTTTTTTTAATTGGTAATAACTCTGAAATTAGGCGATATCCAGAAAAGTTTATACGACATTATAGTTTCTAAATGTGGTCAGGAACACACTGTTAAAATCTTTCGGGTTATTAGAAATCACGGTGTATATATCTGAGAGAAAGCGTTATTCTTCGAATAAAAGTTTGGTGAAACGCAGCCTTAGTTTTATTTTCAGTGAAGTCTCAATTGTTTTTTCTTAAAATCTTGAATTGGTCCCGATCTGTCTTTGTCACCCATTCTAACTGGTCATTTTAACTGGGGTCAACTATATCAACTTTGGTAATTTGTTGTATTGTCTATTTCATATTGCTCATTTAAGCCTTCGTCAACATCTTCTTTGGGTGTGTTGCTCTAACTACTATACTATATGCTAACTATAAAAAATTAGTGACACAATCAGAACGGCATCAATTTAAGAACTTGACATACGACGACTGAGAGTACAGTTCGTGAAATATAAATTGGTAACTTTCTACCTACATTATAGTAAAAATAAACGTTCAATTTATATTTCTCGAACTATACTGTACGCTTAGCACGTGATTGCTATGTCAGTATGTTATCGCTACATGTATAGATTTTCTATCTTTTACCAACAATATGAATAAAAGGGAGATGGATAATCTATCTCGCGGCGACATATTGTCGCACTGATCCTGTGCTAAGTTTACTGAGGACGAACCATGACGATACCGCTGTCAATACAATTTTTACCTCATCATAACACTAACCTTTTCAATGCCACGGCAAAAAACAGCAGCTGTCACTCCATCCACGCCACCAAAGTGTCACAAAGGAATTTGTCAAAAACTATAAGCAAGTGCGACTAGGTCTCTATTGATCTGTGACTTGTATATCGGTCTTTGGCGTTGAAACAGTGTTACCAACATAACCGTTATCGCCGTCCACAAGGTTTCAATTAGATTGGACAATGACTGATATATTGGTAGGTACTGATTAACAAGAGAGTTTCATCGCCAAAGACTATTTGTAAGTCACCATCCACAAAATAATATGTAACTATGCACGTGCGTAAAGTTCAAATTTAGCTTTTATAGTTTTACGTGGCGTTGAAAAGGTTGAAGCAAGTCACCAGTCTCACGACTCACCAGTCAGCTATTTGGAATATAGTTGATTTTTGTGGTAAAACATGTTAGTTTATTGGTGTCTGAAAATTACTTTGCATTTATTCGTAACTCTTACACGCATCCAGTCCAATTGCCTTATTCATAAAACATCAAGACACATTAGTTAACTGTGTTGGCGATGAAATGATTATACAGGGTGTTTTTTTTTCGACCGTTCAAATTCTACGTAGTGAATGTATAGGTCATACTGACCAACTTTTACTATGGGGACAAAGTCGAAATCGCGAAAAAAAAATCAGCTGTTTCATACATTTCGGCCGGCGTAATGCCGCCAATTTGTATGAAACAGCTGATTTTTTTTTCGCGATTTCGACTTTGTCCCCATAGTAAAAGTTGGTGAGTATGACCTACACATTCACTACGTAGAATTTGAACGGTCGAAAAAAAAACACCCTGTATGAACAGGGTCGCGTTTTATAAAGTTACAATTTACAATTTCGCTGTTTGCCTCTCTTTCTAGCCAATATGTGCGTGCGTTAGAGAGGCAAACAGCGAAATTGTAAATTGTAACTTTATAAAACGCGACACAGGTTGTGTAGCCAATATGCCAATCGCTAACATTCAGTCGCGAACGAAACTCAACTGTCTTCGTCACACCAATAAGAAAGAGTGACAGAGAGAAAACTACGATACACTACCTGCTCAGCGTAGCGTAGCGATTGGCACCAAAGAGAATAAAATCACTAATTGGCACGTTAGCTAACATAGCTACGGACTCAGATCTATCGACCTCTTTTGAAAAGCAAGTTCAGTTTCTCAAAAGAGGTTGGTGACAGATTGCAAACTCAGAATTAACAAGCAACTCGCAGCTACGCGTCTTTTTTCAATTGTATAGATTAAAAAGAGAAGTGTGGCGGCAAGTTGATGTTAAACACAAGATATGCTAGCCTTGCTATAGGAATTAACGTGACTGTAATCATAACATTACCTCCTGATGACAGTAGGTAAGGACATTTTTTCGCCGCCAATGAATAGATATAACTGATAAAATATATGTTCGTTTAACACTACGAAGCTGATACTTACTTTGTTGAGTTAGTTGTTTACATGCAATTTGTTGCTTGGCGTGTGTTGCTCGCTTTTATTTTTTGACGTGGCGGTGAAAAGGTGAACGAAAAGGTGCCACTTTGTCACTTAAATTGATGGCTTTTCCTTTTGACATAGGATTTAAAACAAATTGGCAGATTGTAGTGTATTGCGTCCTTTTTCCTTAACTACGTTCGGTTATGCGTTTAAATTTGGAACAGATTTTAAATTTCTAGTGGGTCTCTATTCCAGTATCCATAAATATTAAAATAGTAAACGACACGAAACGTCATTTCAATACGTTTTCCTTATACAAACCATACGACATTCAATCTCGATTAATCGGAGAATAGGCACCACATGTGATTGTCTATTTGTTCAAATCTATTTTGACAGGAAAACCACTATTATTCCGTTCCCAAGAACACTAAACGTAGCGTTCGCGGCCAAAAACGTTTGAAAGAACATTAACCGTAACGGAAACTTTATAAGAAGAACATGACATGACAGTTCATCTCTTACAACAGAATTAGGAAAACCGTTATTATTCCGTTCGTTGAGAACAGAATCGGCCATTAAGCGTTCCGTCAAAGAACATTAAGAAGTATCGGTTAATGAGAACAAAAACTTTATGATTATGGTTTGGGGTTGACGTATGGTAACGGTTTGAAAATAATAACGGTTTCCGATCCCTGACAGTGAGATTGTATTTTGTAGGTTCTATAGTATTATAGTGGCTAATTACAATTAAACTACATTCAGTTGAATTGAAAAAAAATACAGTTCTATCATTAACTTCAATTATTTGTGATATATGGAAACTACACGTAGTTTCATAACATAAAATCGTCAACTGACAAGCAAAACTCACTATAAAAACTGTCACTACTCTTAGCAACCTCTTATGTCAGTATTAAATCAGAACTGAGATAAGAGCTTCATTTCAAGTAGGTATTTGTTACTTAGTGAGTTTTGCTTGTCTATTGACGAAATATTTACATATTATTATACTCGTATTGTTACAGTAGGTACAGGACAGGCTTATACGTATGACGAGGAACCTACGAGGTAGGTACTATGGTGTAGTCAAATAAATCAAAATAACCTAGATCTATTTTCTTATCATCCGTGATATATTGAATGTAGTAGCCACCAAATTATTTACTTAACTATAAATAAATATTGATCGATTTTATTTATAGCTCATCTACGTCAAACCTCATTAATGCAATTTATATCCGATGCCTCTACGGATACGATGACAAAATTATTACCCCGTTAACATTGAGAAAATCATTAAGTTCATTAATAATAGAAACAAAACGTCAGAGCGTAACCGTTACCTTTAACCCAAACTGTGGGGCCGTCCATCAGCAGGCACGACATCACCATCGCTGACGCAGCGTTTGACTCTAATAGACCAAAATAAATTGTGCCCTCGAGATCTATACAAAAATGGTTTCGTGTTGTAATCAACAGAGGCACATTTTATTTGTAAGATTGTTTTTCTTTAAGTATTTTGTTATAAAATTGGTTTTAAGGACCAAAAGCCTTCTAATTTGCTACAATAACAATTAAATTATTTGACCATAAAAACTTACATGATTCGTTTGGTCCATTAGGTATATTTACAAATAAAACAATTTAGTAAAAATATACGTTTTAGTCTATTTTTTTTTTCAAAATAACCTCTGACATTTGTTTTTTAATCCCTAAAAAACAATTCAATTTAATATTACCTTCTCTATAAGATAATGAGAAAAAAATAGTGCTAACTAGTTTACCACTATCCGTCGAGAAGAGAGAACATTTTATGAAATTTTACACCTCCTTTGTCTTACACGTATCACTCATATTATTTCTCAAAGTACAGTCTCAAACGGAAAACGATTTACCAATGATATTGTCTATCAACCACTACAACAGTACAAAATGTAGGTTTGAATTAAATATACCGGTTTACGTCAGACGGCTCATCGGCGGTCGCAAAGCTACGGCAATAGCAGGCCAGCTGATTTCGTGATGATATAATTGCGCTGGCGGCTGACGTAAATTCTGGTAAGGCTCGCGGTGAAAGTGTCAACAGACAAGCGCAAAGCCCTGACATCGACGCTGCTCACGATGCAAAGCATTCATTCGATTATAACCTCTGCATCGACGATTTAAAGTCCTTTCAACAGACCATTGCTCCACAGGACCGTAGTCTCAGAGCTGTAACTACTAGTCTGTTAGTCCGACACAGACAGAAAGCGGGGTATACGGTGTTCATCTTTAGGAAGAATCAGCGATATAGTAAGGCCAGTTACATAACACCTCTAGTTTTGTATAAACCAACAATGTGATTTAAGTAGTGAGTAACTAAGGTCAGCAGAGCACAAAAAAGAAGCACTGTGACGATAAGAGACCCATGGAACCAATTCATCCTCTTACCTGTTCCTAAACGGCGCTTGGTGTTGGCAAGGCGCATGCATCACCACCGACGACCACGGGCCACTGTGATTGTTTACCATCACGCGATCCGTCTGTTCTTTGGCCTCCTATGCCACTAAAAACATGCGGCGGCGGCCACGCACCGCTGAGCACATCGATTTATCTTTCATCGATTTATCTGACTGTCCCGCCTGCTCGCGCATAAAAAATGTCCTTTAGAAATCGGCTCGCCAAATTGCGAGCGTGGGAAAACGGATATTAAATTGACGCAATTGAAATGAGTCATATTATTCAGATATTTGACACATTTAAATAATAGTACATATTTTAACGCTTAGTTTTATTTTCAAATTGAAGAGTACTTTATAATATTTGTAGTTATTATTCAAACCCATTTATTACGTACATACCTAACCTTTTATTGTGTACGTTATTTTTATAAATATTTATTATACAAAGATATTACAGCTACATTTTTACATATTTAAGCCCAAATCCTCAATACATTTGAAAGTATAAAAATAATAAGTTCGTGGATGTGTTGATTTTGTCCATGAAGGAGAAGATGTGCCTACCAGGAATAGGAAAACTTACGTATAATTAGTTTAAATACAATCGCAACACCTTTTTGTTATGTTATGTACTTGCCATCAGATATATGGGAGCGGCCGTGCACGTGTTTTTAGATAATTAATTATTTTACCAGTTAGTGTAATATGTAACTACTGTACTGTAGTATAATTGTTAATTATTATCTGACATGTAATTTTATATTAGTTATATTACAAATTATGAATAAATTATGATTATGATTGCGATAGACGAGTACTGGCGGTACAGTCACCATCACATATACCGGAGCGGTCGTAGTGCTCACAAATATCTGAACATACTGGTGGTAGGACGTCATGCAGGGTCCGCCCGGATAGCTACCACCGTCTTACCCGTTAACATGCCGCTAAATAGTCTGCACTGCTGTGTTTCGGTTTGAGGGTAAGATAGCCGGTGTAATTACTGGCATAGATAGAGGCAATCCATCTAAGTCCTGCTGCCTACCCTGCTGGGTAGGCAGCGCAGAGGCGATTTTTTGATCACTATGTCCATGGGCCTCAGTTTCTGCTTTCCATCACGTGGGCTGAGAGCTTAGTTGTCTACCTTCGTCGCATAACAAAAAACATACTCTCCATGACAATAAGGCGGAGAATGTAGATAATCGAGACAGCTCAATAAACCCTAAAACCCTACTGTAGTTTTATACTGTTATAATTATAATAACTATATTTAGACGTTTAACTTAACCCCTGTAGCAGACAGCGGTGTTTGTTTTTGTAACTTAACCACAACGAAATCCTTTTTTTAAATTCGGTATAAGAAAATGTCAGACTATGTTACTGTGAGACTGTATTTTCAGGCAACAAATACGTGAGACATTTGTGAGCATTCGCTACATTTTTAAATTTGCTGTGCCACTGAAAAAAAACTGTTGGTAGGTCGTAAAGGTCACACCTTCGTCCCCAGAATTAGCAACGAATAAAGTCCTTTACCCGTATTTTGCATGCTGAAGAAAGCCGGCTTTCTACCGCGCGTTGCACAACCGCGGGCGCGGCAAGGTCGCCGTTGTCGACGCACCTTTGTTTTATTTTTATGCCAAATTGCAATGCGATGGGCTTGGATACAATGTAGTGAATTTGGGTGCGAATTTAAAATTTCAAACGCTGCACGCGGAAAGTATGAATTCTACATGTATTGTCAAGTTGGGTTTGCCTTCGTTTGAGTGACGGAGACAAAAACTAGAAAACGAACTTCGATGTTCGCGGTAGCGCCACTGGTTTCAAATACCCTAACGGATATGTACATTTTGGCTTTGTGTAATGGCTAAGGACACCCTGTATGTTACACTATCCTTGGAGTAAAATTATGCATAGTTAATGTATGAAGTGCAGCGATTCAGTTGCCCCTTGTGAGAGCGGGTATAGCGTAACGGGCTATGAGTAACAAAATCTCGCACTTTACTTACATTAAACCATCGGTATCATCAAATTTAAAACTGCTATATCTTTCTTCACGTAAATAATAGAGTTCAACAACAATAAGCTTCAACTAACAAATAAAAAAATATGTTAATTATTAATTTCACATTTACATAAAATGAATTGTTACGTACTCGTAATAGCTATAATTCACCGAAAAGGTATATCTAACTCGCAGTGTATTTAATCTATGTTTAATGCTAGATTGTCGATTCGCATCAGTCATGACCGTTTTGAGCGTGCTGCGGAACACGACGCAATCTCTCAATGCCGTTTTAGCAAATCCACGTTTTTATTACTACGAATCCTCTTCTTAGCATCCCAATTATTTGCAACAGCTCAATGAGTGAACTTGAACTAGTTTTAGGAAAAAACAACTCCCCTGTTTCATTCACCTACAAATATTTACACTTGCAGAGTGAGTGAGCTGGGGCCTATTTCTCGAAAGCTTGTAACTTGTAATACAAGCGGAAGTCCTTAATACATAGTGTTAAAAAGAGACTTCCACTTATTAAAAGTTACAAGCGTTCGAGAAACGGGCCCCTGCTGCAATAACTCACAAGTCCCAATTAGGCAAAATCCTTGCATTACTAATGCAAGTTTCCAAGTTCGAAAGATAGTAAATTAATACTCGTATATACCAAACTTCTGTGCTATTAGTTGTCAAGCTTTGTGTCACCGGTTCTTTTTCGTATTTTTACAGAGCTGTATTTTACAATACTTTTGTATTTAGTCGAGTCTAGCCTTGTTCAGCAGTCTGATAATTTCCGTCAATTTAAAACAATTCGCGGATAAGGTCACTTTTTAGAAGCTTTTGAAGCCCTTATTTATTTATTTATTTCTTCTATACTTCTAGTGCATGTTACTTTTTGTGAGGGTAACTTACCTAGGTTACCTACATATTTAGGTATACTATAAAGGACAAAGGTATATTATGAAGATCGCCGGGAGACGCTGGATGCAGGTTGCTTCCAACCGTTGTATGTGAGGCCTATGTCTTATGGCTGAAATATTGATGATGACCATAAAAGAAAGACTATTGGTGTTATAAATACGGATCTAGACCTATAGATTACCTACATGATATTGGTAAGTTCCAGATTTTTTTTCAATTATTTATTCAAAATAAAAAATCTTAGGTCTAGGGTACATAGTTTGTCACTTACTGAAGCTTTATTGGCTTAATTGTAAAGCAAAGGATGGGATAAACGCATGTAGAATATTAAAAATGTGGGACAACTAGTTACCAATCAATTATTAAGGACATGTGATATGCGCAGGCCTTGAGTCGCTCACCTCGATGGGCCGACAATCATCTCGCGCAGGAAACAATCACGGATAATAATCGGACCTCTTCCTCGCACTTAGTAGCACGAGCACGGACGGAAGCGCCATAAAAATATACAATCATATTTTAAAGTGGCTAACCTTATTGTTGAGATGATGTTTGGTTTTAAAATTAGCTACGTGCTTATTCTACCGTGATTAAAAAACGACCGTTTGTTACATGATTTCCTAGGAAAATACAGCCTTTTGCGGCTAGTGTCTTGTGGAGTTTTGAAAATTACTCCAAAAGGCCACTACGTGTTGGATCCATATCCCATCAAAATATCGGGATCAATTAAGCCCATGAAACAAGCGAGGATAATTTTATTATGTTGTTCGATTATATAATTTAGTAATAAATTCGTTTTGACTATTACCTTGGTGGAACTATCTGGAAGCATACTAATGTTAACATATTGATTCTGGAACCTTGACTTATGACCCTAATCATAAATTAATAAACAATATGTGTTATTATAATTTATTAGATCATTGCTTTTAACCTAACGACCTAATGGAAACTTGTAATATTTAGAATTATTATTTCCAAGGCGTCTGGAACCAGGATATAACTGCATATCCGTCAATCAGACGTTCAAGCTACATCATTCAAACGAGTATCAGTCTACCAATCGCAAATAGGATAATAGCCAATATTGCTGCTTATAAAAATGATCACGTCAAACGAAATGTAAACACTAGAGTGCTTTTCGTAACCCTAATGCATTCGCGCACTGCCTCGAGTAAACCACACTAACCGGTATTCTACTGAGTAAGTAAAGTTGATATGGATCGAGAGTTCATTTTATACTGGAGCCTAGCCGTTAAACGCAGAATGTTCTTATAAATACGGTAGGCACGTCACACGGTATTTCCCATAGTGACACGAGCACGAAGCCCGGGTGGTATAAGTAAGCACCATTATGTAAGAAGGCAATGAGGTCACTTGCGAAGAAAGCGCCCCCGTGCAGGCATGCCACCGCAACTCGGCTATTAGGAACTGCATAACAAAATGCCGGTTTATTGTGCTTGCCGTTGAATTCATCTGTAAAATCATTCATAAGGAAATAAATCAAACCAGGTATTCATATTTAGTGGCAAATATCTGAGTTATACTAAACTTGTAACTATGGAAGAATTGCAAAAAAAAATACACAGGGCTTAATGAAAAATCACGATCGTTATACAGTTAAGTATTCATACAAACAGAGATGGGCATCATTCGAATAAATTTTTATCGGAATAATTATTCGAATAAACAATAATTCACGATTTCTTTATTCGCGAATAAATCAGCCACGAATGAATTATTCTGCTGGTTTTTAAATGACGAATGATTTATTCGTTATTTTCATTCGAAAAAATCTACGAAAAACATATTTTTTCTGTTGCATTATATTAAATTAAACAACATCAAGCATAATATTTAACATAAATCGTGAATACTGTAATTTGTTCTAAGTTCTAGCACGCTAAAGAATGTTAAGGGTTAGGGGTAATATATAAACCCAGGTAGTAAGTATAATTAGCGAGACAATGGGTTAGTCATACACAAAGTAACTTTCTATTAGCCTAGAAAGAGACGGGTATATTTATGAGCGAGAAACCCGTATTTTCTTATCAGTTGCATGCTTCTGAGCGAATCCTAAATTATAATAAATCCATGTTGATTCTAAAATATGTTTGCACTTTTTTTTAATTATCCCTATAATAGATACGCCAAATGCAAACCCTAACCTGAAACCTTTTTCGACTTATTTTCTAGCAAACAATAGAAAATATTAGTAATCATGTTCACAAGAAATAGTGCGGAAGATATAAGAACATTATTTGCAATTTAAGCGCAAAAAAATGTATCTACGACATCTTATGAGAATTCTCAAAATTTATCAGTTACTATATAAAGGTGCGTTTAAACCAAAAGAGCATTCGCTGTTCTAGCGCCCGTTCTACGAAATCAACCAATCACGTTTTGTGTGCCGATCGAATTTCGTAGAGTGGGAGGTTAGAACAGCGAATGCTCTTTTAGTTTAACCGCACCTTTATGCATGCATCATACATTTATAAACCTTTCTATTGAATAACTACTATTAAAAAAACGCATCAAAATCCATTGCGTATTGCGTAGTTTTAAGGATCTGACCATATATAGGGACAGAAGAGACTGCAGAAAGTGACTTTGTTTTAGTAATTATTCGTGAAAATTCATTCGACGAATAAATTATTCGCGATTAAATTATACTACGAATAATTTATTCGAATAAAAATAATCATTCGACAATTTCATTCGTCATTCGCGATTATTTTTTTTATTCTTATTCGTTATTCGTCATTCGAATAAATTTTGCCCATCTCTGCATACAAACTACACACTCGTTCAATGAATACGGATCAGGTGTTTTTTTCATAGAAAATAATGCAAACATGGAGATTTCAAATATTTATAGTGTAGGCAAAATCTATTTATAAGTTACTTTTGGATTTGTCTATTATGTATTTTTATTTTGTGACATTTATGTTTTCATTTATTTTTAGTTAAGGTTTTTTTTTAAATGTATTGTTATTTTTATGACATGTCTGAATACTTATCAATCAATTTATAAATGAGGTTGTATTGGAATTTCCCTAAATTTATAAATAAATCCAAAAACTTTGAAATTGTTATTAGGTCGGTTTGTGTAGACCGTTTAAAAAAACCACCTAAAATGTATGGTAATACGAGGTTTTTAATCATGAGTTGCTATTTTTATATCTACGGAGTCATCTGACGACAAAGTTCCTTGTTTTTCGGATCGGGTGAAAACTTCAGGGAAATTTCAATGCAATCTGATGTTAAAAACGGTTCAACTTGTATCAGAAATATTTATTTTAAATATTTGTAATCAACATGTTTCCAGTATTTTCTATGAAAAAATCCACCTGACCCGTATTCATTGACCGCGAGTTTATACTCGTATAGGTAACTACGTAACGTCTTCTATTATATATATTAGGTACGTAAATTATATTGTAATGAAAACAAAATTTGAAGTCACATTTTTGTGTGTGGTACACAAAAATGTGACTTCAAATTTTGTAATCATTACAATAGAATAGAATTAGGTAAGTTTATTCACATGAAAAACACATTACAGAACAGTAAAAGTAAATACAGTGGAAATATTGTCTGGGTTGAAAAGTAAACTATAGTTATTTATTATACAAGGGGGCAAAGTTGTTGTTTAACTGTCGTGCCAATATTGAGACCTGAGCTAGCGAAAGATTCCAAAATTGAGCCACGAGCGTAGCGAGTGGTTCAAAAACTGGAATCTTGAGCATTGCGAAGGTCTCAAGGCACGAGAGTTGAACAAACTTTGCCGCCAAGTGTAATACAACTTTTTTCCCCTCACTATCGCGAGGAAATATGATTACAAATCTCATCAAAGTCAAAGTCAAATCATCATCGTCATCCAAATGTAAATTAACTTTAAGAAACTATTGAAAACTCAATGTCGAAACGTATCGTAGAATAGAGTTACTTATGGAATTTAAATATTGCCAATGGCTTACAAAGTCACATGAGAAACGACCAATTTAACATGTGAGCTCCGATTGCGCATGTTTACTACGGTCATACAGATCCACTTATACTAGGCAGTAGGGGGCTATAGGAATTAGAGAAATGTCAAATTACTTTATTCACAAGTGTGTAAAAAGCGTTTTTACCCGCTCGTATTAAAGGATAAACGAGCGCTTTACGAGCTAGTGAGGGGAAAAGAATATTACTATCTTGTATCAACACTAACATTCAGTCGTAACAACTTTAACATGATTATAAATAAATAAATAAATAAATAAATAAATATCTTGGGACATCTTACACAAATCAACCTAGTCCCACGGTAAGCTCATAAGGCTTGTGATGTGGGTACCAGGCGACGATATATATAATAGATATATACATATAGATACTTAAATACATAGACAGCCATGACCAAGGAACAAATATTTGTGATAAATAAATACACAAATAATGCCCTCGCCGGGATTCGAACCCGGAACCTCCAGCTTCGTAGGCAGGGTCACTACCAACTAGGCTACGGAGGCTGACAATGATTATTAAATCAGAATAGTATTAGTAGGATTTATAATTCCTAGAAGTTTTGCAGTCATCTTAAAATAAATACCTGTACATTAAATTTAAAAAACAATATTCCCAAAAGAAAAAAAATAGCCGTTATAAAAATTGGGATTGCACGATGTGTTTAGCAATGTGTGCAATAAAAAATTGCTTAAAGTTGCATTAAAGCCCTTAGGTAACTATATCCACTAAAAAAATATGTCCAATACTTTAATAAAACTACAAGTAATTAGATACAGTCAACCAAAAATATGGTTTACTACTTTTCTACTCTATTCAGTTATAATAAAGCCGAAAAGTGAAAAACCGCATTTTTTGCTGACTGTACAAGCGAGTCTCTGTTTTATAATTTTATTTTGCTTCACATATTGATAATACCTATTAACAACTGTACTTGTTTATGTACCTACATAATATTGTGAACCTAACCCGTTTCTGACAAGAAATAGTAATTTAATATCCTAGGAGTATTTTTATTGTTAATACGAATTCTACTATCCTGTGAATATCATATAAAAAGAGCCATGTAATTAATAATATTAGGTACTATAGTCTAGATTGTTGGCCATGTAGGTAAATTACATATACTAGAAATACAAGGCCGGCATCCCTTTTTCATGCCGATATAACTTTTGAAACGATAAGCAAATAAATAAATAAAAATTGTACTGTAAAAGTTTGTTCGAATGCCATCTCTTATTTAAATTGAATAGTCTTCTTGTATGTATTTACTTAGAAAGCGTAAAAATACTAATATAATAAGGCTCACAATGATTAGCACTTTCCCACATAAGTACGATTGATCATATTTCATTGCGCTTCGCCTTCATTAGACAGAGCGAGAGAAAATGTCACCATGCATTGCACAATACCTACCTGCCTGCTTCACAAATGTCATTCGTAAGTGCACTTTCTTTGTTTCGTGACTTGCTAAATAAAACATTTGGCACTTAAACACTCTATTTGCATTCCGCTGTAAAGCGATTCTTATTATTTAAATATACCTCGTCGTATGCCTGCTATACCTACGGCCACATCTCTAAATATAAGTGTGTGGCCATATTTTCCTGCAATACGGCCCCATCTTCCATAAAATTCTATTTTGAAACGTGGCCGTATAGCAGGCACACGACCTACGGACATATTTATTTTTAACACAATGTTTGGCATTTTTCGTAATTTCGGCATTGGTCTTATTGTAAAACTTGCCATGCATTATGAGTTCTACAGATTGAAATTTAAATCATGAATCGTGATTATTATGTTTTTATAACTCTATGTATAATCAACTAATAAATGCATGCTCATGATTCACCGAGTTATTTTTGTTTTTTTTTAAGTTGGTTTTAGGAGATAAAAAAGGATTCTTAAAATATTTCAAACAATATTTCTATGGATATAGTAAAGATGGCTAAAATGGTGTTATTAGCGGAGCGGTTTTCTATTCAAAAAGGTAATTCAAATAATCGTTGAATTATCTTAATTACCCGAATTCATATGCTAAAATCGCTGTTAGAAAAATAAAATAATTAAAAAAAACTTTATAGGTACTTAAAAGAAAAAAATCGTCCGTTTTCGCTGACTTCCTAGACATTCAAGTGTTAGTGTTTTATATAGTTAGAAAAACATAAAATGATTCAGGATTTTACAATCGGTCGCCAACATACACAATATGTACATTATAGGTAGCTGAGATTATCAGCAGCTAGTGAAATATCTAGTATACCCGCCGTTACATATACCTAGTATAATCCTACCTGTGCCTTCTAATATCTACTATACCTACGTATAAAAGTTTTTATTATTGTTCTAATTTGGAATACTTACTTACTATACAGGGTGGTCCAAACCTTGACGTCAAATTTTTTTTTTTAGGTTCCTTACGTCATGAGCTATCAGAATATACCCCATGTATGTTAGCCGATTTTTTGTAGTTTTCGAGTTACGAATTTTTGAAAAAATTGTTTTGAGAAATTCTGGAATGAAGAAATTTATTAATAAATAAAAAACTATTGGGTTTTTTAAACTAGTTTCTTTTTGTGAAAGTATAACTACAAATAAAGCATTTACTAACAAAAAAATTAGCGTCCTCACTTTGATGCAAGTAGGCTAAAAAAATACCAAATTCAAAATTTTACGCTAAAAACGCATCAAAATAGCATTAATGTACGTAAATATAAAAATAAAACATATCCAATGGAGCTTTCGTATTCTAAAGACCGCCCTATACCTTGAGCCTTCATAAAAGCAAAAAAAAGTGATACTTAATGATGAGGATTTTTCGGAGTAGTCGGTCAAATAAACTTAAAAAAGCTTAAAATTTTAAAGTTGTAAAAAATTACTAGAATAACTACACTAATTGAGTTTTCGTGGTATTTTCTGTCTTTGTTTATTGATAAGAACAACAAAACAGACGAAATTTCACTTTATTTTTAAATTAAAAAATTAGAAGCTTTTTTTTTTAAGTTTATTTGACCGACTACTCCGAAAAATCCTCATCATTAAGTATCACTTTTTTTTTGCTTTTACGAAGGTTTAAGGTCTAGGGCAGTTTTTAGATTACCAAACATCCTTGGGATATGTTTTATTTTTTTTATTTACGTACATTAATGCTATTTCGATGCGTTTTTAACGTAAAATTTTGAATTTCGTATTTTTTATCCTAGTTGTATCAAAGTGAGGACGCTAATTTTTTTGGCAGTTAATGCTTTATTTGTAGTAATACTCTTACAAAAACAAAATATTAAAAAAACCCAATAGCTTTTTTTATCAATAAATTTCTTAATTCCAGAATATCTCAAAATAAATTTTTCAAAAATTCATAACTCGAATACTACAAAAAATCGGTTAACATACATGGGGTATATTCTGATAGGGACCCTAAAATATTCAATAATTTACTAAATAATTGCTTCATATGGTGAAATTTGCCCCGTATCGGAAAGGGTTTTATTAAAAGTAATACTGACAGATCAAACAAGCGATGGCACAGAATATACAAACAACATGAGTGTGATTGGGCTTACAGTGGAAGATGCACAGGATCGCGCAAAGTGAAGGAAATGTAGCAGGAAAGCGGACCTTGGCAAAGCCCGGGATAACGCTAGGTAGAAGAAGAAAAGTAATACTTTTATTATAGTCACGTTCTTCCGTCGACGCAAATGTCCGGTTATCCAATGACGTGGTTATGCTGTGGTAGGTTTTTGCTTGCAGTAGCCCTTTATTTGCGATCACGCTTGGCCTTAATTACTGTTATTGGAGTTAACTTGTACACGACACGTCATTTTTTCTCACTCTTATGAAAACTTGCTCTGCTAATGCGTGGCTGACATACGAGTCTGTAGATAGTACAGTCCAAGATAATATGTTGAAATTGCAATTTTAAAGTTTCGTACAGGGCTTGAAACCGGTATTCTTCAAAATCCTCTGAATAACCAAATTTTTCTTTGCTATTTGCTTATAGATACTGTTAATAGTTTCTCGATCTGGACATTGACAAACCATCATAGGTATGACCTGCCCGATGGTAAATAACGATCGTAGCGATAGCTATATTAATATTATGCAGGTGTATCTCTGAAGGATTCACATGCAACCAATAAACTGTTATTTTTATGATAAATGGAACTTAATAATCGCGTAAACTTACGTATGATATAGTCCTGACGTTACGGGCATGACGTTATACCCTTGATGAATGATGACCCAATATACCGGTATCCGATCCCTGATTTTGAGTATCTAGCTTCTTCTAATAAGGTATTTAATGCACCTAAAGCTCATTTGAAATAAATCGAGTAAAGTAGGTGTAAAAATATATAATCACTAATAATTTACAGTTTGGAAAACTTAGATTCACCATAACTACTTACAATCATTTATTTAGTTTAATATGCGTGTATGTATATAATATGAATTGATTGTTTTCAATACATTTTAATATAAGTCTCCCGATTAATTCAATGCCAAAGGCAGTCTGTGGGTGGTGTGGTGTTAGTGTTAGTTAGTGATAATAATCAACTTGTGAGAATTTTAGCCAAAGGTTTGGATTGACCTTGCTCAAGTGCGGAAGAGAATATAGATACAGAAATAATAGTTAATTATTACACAGCTATTAATATAATTGTATACATCCGGATATTATTATTATTGATAATTATTGAATATACATAACATGCTACCTAATCTACCTATACGATGTCGTCTTTTGCTATGCATCGTTATTGGAATACATTTTAGATTTTAGATCTAGAGGTATCTGTCTTTTTCAATCGTTTACCTTAAAAGGTGCCCTTTTACTTCCAGGATGGATCAACATTTTCATTGATTATGTTTAATTAAAAGATGTTGTAAAAAAATTGTAAAAATGACTTATTTATTATAAGATTATGCTTGCTTGACCAATGCCGTCATGTGTAAAAAACTGTTTAACCTTCATAGACCTTTATAAAACCATACATAACTGTCTCACTTTACAATCTATGATTGTAACAATATATAAATATGAAGTGCCTATTACATTAAGGACTAATTTTTCAATCCCCAGTTAACAGTACCTGTCAAATAAATGTTAGCCCTGTCCTTTTTTGACTGATTATTTTAGAAAAGGATGGTGATAATTTTAACTAATGGATAGGTTTATTTGGCGATTGAAAAATCAGCCCTAAATTAATTTTTGTATTCGTGAAAACAGAGGTACCTACTATCAAAATGATAATCAAAACTGCATTCGTGTCCGTAGTGGAAGTATATCTCGTACGTAATTAATAATTATACTCCTCCGTGAATATTTCTGATATTAGTGTAATCTACTGATGAACGTTTAATATATATTGTTTTCTCTCACGTTCTTTATTAAACCTCGTCACTTTCATTAAAACAGGACCACCTGAAGATTCTGAATTCGAATGATCTACAATCACATCTATCGAGATCGAGACTTTATCATCATAGTCAGACAAATGATGATTGCATAGGTTACCTTATCTTACTAAACGTGCAACTGTTACCTATGATTTCAACCATTTACTAGGTATTATTGGGAGCATAATCAATAGTTTATTAACCCAACTGATAATCTTGGAATGTCAATATCACGCACATGTTAATGCATGTTTCTGTTTTGTATTGCTTAATTCACCATGAGCATTCGATGATTAATTGTTGATATTTGGAAACCGTTTATAAACATCAATGTCGCATGCGCTCAATCATATTTATTTACGAACTTAAAACTATTGAACACGCGCCTACACTTATCTCCAAAGATGATATTTTGCAACAGATTGCGCAAGTATATTGCCAACTAATTGTTATATCGATGGGTCATTGAATACGAGACGTTGAGACAAACTTCTGGTTAGTTACTACCAATTAAGATATTTTATACAAATAAGAAACTTGGATTTTATGCCTATTTGATTGAGACACACAAAGTCGACTTCATTGGCCATTACGTAGGATGTAATTTTGACGTCCTACGTAATCGCTACTATGGATAAGCAGAGATAAGTAGGTTTACGTGGTTCAAAATAAAGCCACATGTTACTATAGAATCACTGAATTTAACACGGTTCAATAATTATTTGTAATTATACTGGTAATTCACGTATACTGCCCCGAACGCCGAAGTTAAAAACACATTTTTTTCTTGTTAGGGAGATATTTAATAAGAACTTTTTCAAATTACAATATACAAATAGCTATATTTAACTATTACCTATAGTAAAAACAGTAAAAGTCAATTCAATTTGAAGTTATAATTTAGAAATGAAAACATGGAAAATATAGAGACTATCTATGGAGTCCAAAATAAATAAATATTAAATAATGGTAGCAATATTTTTTGTCTGTATTCCGGCGAATTATCGATTCCGGAGCAGGATGTTATGAATATGTAAAACATATTACATTTATTTATTTATATTATAAATATTAACACCTATATTATAACACTTACATAATAATATAGCTATATAATACAGGGTGTTTCCGTGGTCGTCATCCCAACTGTTAAACACGTGTTAAGATGGTCTTTCTGAACAAGATTCCCCATGGAACAAATATTAATATCACGCAAAAAATTTAACTGATTTCACACCGACCGATGCGGAAGTGTTCATAATTTCCAGTCTCGTTTCATAATTATGTAAACACATAGGGAAAGAATTAGTATCGAGAAATGTAGGTATACATAATAATGAACTGGAACTTTACTAGTCGTAATAAAAGTACGTCTGTTCATTATGGTCCCATAGAAAACATTGTTCAGAAAGACCATCTTAACACGTCTTTCACAGTTGGGATGACGACCACGGAAACACCCTGTATAAATTCTGTTTAAAATAAAATTATATCCAAGTCATACTTTCGTCGGAAAAATTCTACCGTTGTCCGAACAGCAGTTATTATGCTTTTTTATTGTAATTAAAGTAATAGCATCCCCGATTTAAAGATATTATCCTGATGGAAAGGTCTAGTGAACTACGACTCCATCGTAGGCGCGTCTGTGCCCTCGGCTAATCTGTGACCATGAGTAAGTCCACTTCAAATAAAAAAACATTAAATACATTATTAAATATAGCTAAGGGCAACAATCAGACCCTGTAATAAATCTAATGCAATATTTATACACGGTTGTTCAACGACTGTGCGGAAGTAGACGCTTTCCTTGTCCGCACAATGTGATCCGATAAGGTCGACCTCTGCCCGGCTCAAGGCGAACTATCGTTACTAACGCTCGAGTCATTCTACACCTATTATCTTAATTGGTCCCAACACCCGGATGGCGAGGAATCGCTGCGAATGCAGACTTGCCCACTTACAAGTAGATACACAATGGAATTACACGTTTTTTAGCGCCTGGTGATATAGTCGTTGTGGTTAGAACGAGTCCTTGTGAGTCAAGAGGAAACTTCTCATCGAATTCCATAAACGTTATAGCTATACTCGTGAAAATGCAATTGACGGTGGTTTAGAAGGCAATTGATAAAATATTATTTCTGTCTCTAAAGTTTTTGGCATTTTGATAGGTTGGATGTAGAAACATTGGATAAGTAACGGGCTAAATTGTGTAGACACAGACACACATACTCGTTACAGGAGCGTCATTTATACACTACGAATTGATCTTTTGATGAATAAATATTACTAGTCTTATTTTAATCCTTGAATATGCAATCCTCTTATAATTAATTCTACTGCCCGTAAAAGAAACGAAATTTAATTTAATGGTTCCATAAAAAAATAATTGCTAAGAAGGTACTTGTAATGTAGTCATTTTTCATTGTAACCAAATGAGCATATTAGTCACGTCACAACGAAGTACTGGGTTTCCCAAAAGGTTTCAATGACACAAAAACGCGAGTAATAATAACGTACATGATCTTGTCACATCCCGGTTAACTTCGATATAATTTAAAGGCAACAATGACTCATTTTCATGATATTTAAAAAAAACGATCAAGACCAAGAGCACATCGGGCCATGCTGCCCATGCTCATGCTCAATGTAGGGCACCTTAAGATGCATTCAGACCAAACGAGCATTCGCTATTTTATCCCCCGCTCTACGAAATCAACGAATCACGCTTTGTGTAACGATCGAATTTCGTACAGTATGCTTAGCACATGATTGGCGCGACAGTATCTCGCCGCGAGATAGTCTATCCGTCCCTCTTTTGTTAATATAGCTAGTGAAGGACGGGCGATCCATCTCGCGGCGACATACTGTCGCACCAATCATGTGCTAAGCCTGCAGTAGGGGGTTAGAATAGCCAATGCTCGTTTGGTCTGAATGCACCTTTTGTAATTCAAAAACGGCTGGGCCGATTATGTTCGAAATAATAAATAACTTATAATTATAAATAATTTTCTTTTAAAGTATTCTATAAGCCTAACTTTCATGTTTTTTTTTCATATTTTATGACCTACGATCATAACTTAAAGGGGGGGACACGATTTCTTTTTATTCTGGAGTGGTTATGTCCGAAAATATATATTTTGAACAAAATTCTCTTTTGAGGCCCTAAAAGACCTTTTCAACGATACCATTTTTCTTATATTTTATTCTTCCGCTTTGTAGGACCTAGGTATACGAAATTTTAAATTCCTTGTACGCTCACTGAGTTATGCTGCGGACAGACAGACGGACATGGCGAAACTACGGGGGTTTCTAGCTTACTATGGAACCCTAAAAAGGGCTATTTTAACAAAAGTTTATCGTTTTTCAATTAAGCTACAATTTGAAATTAGTAGTATGTTACGTGTCGCACGTTTAAAGCGCTAGGAAATGCATACAATCTTTAGAATAGCTGTAAGATACTAATTACCATACATTTGGCGGTTTCATATTACCTATTATTATTATTACCATATAAACATAAGCCACTTTCATAATAAAACTTGAGAATGAAAACAGTTGCATTATAGGTACATACACGACCCATACGATGTCAAGTTTTAAGTGTTTCAAAAGTGTACGAACAGTTTTTAAGTACCTTCACAAGAGTTTTGGGACAAAGGTTTAGTTACATCGGATATTTAAATGTATATTTCACAAGTCCAACCTCGGCCGGCGAGGGAGCGAGGCGTGACTCAGCTGGAGTCGGATGACATGCTGAATTAACTTTATACTGTTGTATAGTTTACATTAAAATAACAAATCCTTTGACTTTGCTTGTAACGGTGAAAGGGAGCAGCGGGATGAGCATTGAAATTTTGATAGAGGTTACATTCAGAGATAGTGATTTTACGTCTAGAAATATGAGAACTTCAGAGCGAAAATTTATGATTTAAATTTCACTCATCAACTCATCATCTGATGATGATGAGTTGATGAGTGAAATTTAAATCATAAATTTTATATAGACTGATCTATGATAGTCCACTGCTGGACGTAGGCCTCTCCTATTAACTATGCGTATCAAATAATGGTCAGTGACACTTCAATCCCTTAGTCGACTTTTACGACACCCGCAGGAGGAGTTGAGGTGGTGACAAATGTATTCTTACTGCCGTCAGCACACTGCCAAAAACTATATATTTTATGGAACGTTACCGTCTTAATGATTATTTGACGAATTTAACTACCTCGAACCCTTGAAACCCGTCAGTGAGAACTATGTATTTAAATAAGTACGTTGCAAGTAAGATACCGTAAGTACAATTATTTAAATAAGAAAATTAAATGTAAGTACATATAAAACTACCGTATTATTCAATAACGAATTAAAGTATCAAGTACGAGTATTAATTTATAAAGACAAGTGTAAATTGTTACAAACCAGTTTAATCGTCTATTTATCTAAAACTTTAGCTTTTAAATCTGAATAAGTAATTTAAGGGCCGGTATTACACTTGGCACGTGCTACCTCTAATAAAACGGGTATCGTGGTCATTCATGCTGACTTTTATGTGTATATTTTATTAGGTAAGTAATTAAACCTGTCATAAATTATAATTTCCAGTGTAGGTTCATTTAATGCATAAAAAATTTTAACATTCTAGTATGGCCCTCTTTCGTACCCGCGTTCTTTTTGATTTCATTACCTATAGGTAGATATTAGACATTGCCAGCGTCCTTGTTGTATTTTGGTTTTCATCAAGTTCTGATTTAGTACTAACTTTTGATTTTATATTAGATTAGAAATTCGATGCAAGTTATTAAACATACAGGTAAGACTTACTGAAGTTAGTGTAAGTTGCGATCTATCTCATGAACTAATTTGTTTTTGGCTTGGCTAACAGGTTTTGCCACAAGGCGCAAAGTAGGTAAGGTATGTTCTGTTGTGAGTCATGATCATGAGTGAGACGAAAGTACAGATGATGGTCATAAGTAGGTAACATTGTCAAGCAAGTACACTCCCCGTCATATAATACGAATCAGATATAATTTTTCATCGAAAATAATCGCAAACACGCTGTTTTTAAATATATTTTTTAAATGTTTACCTACAGGATAAGAGTAGTTTTGGAATTTCCGTGATTTTTCAAAGAACTCAAAAAACGTGTTATCATCAAATAGCTTAGTGGATATAAAAATAGCAACTCATGATTAAAAACCCTCTTTTTTCCAACATTTTTGGTGTTTCTTTAAGCTTGCCTCTTAGGTGGGCACTCGTTTTAAACGATGATAATATACTAATAGATAGGTACCTATCGGTACCTAAATACTAACTCCCTTATTCAAAACGTCTCCTAACTTAGCATGCCGATAAGTATCATTAAGACCAAAAGGGACAAACAATAGGTACTTATCGACTTGCTAAGTTAGGAGACTTTTATAAATAAAGGGGATAGAAATAGCTATGACTAAGGAATAAATTATATTTGTAAGGACCACACGAACTTTTAGGTAAAAAACTAAAAAGTCGCCTGTTGAATGTATGTAGGTATTAGTGACCTATTCAAATACACAACACATGTTTAAAATGCGAACACAAACAAACGAAATGTCTATATTGATAGGTTACAACTACATACAACAGGATTTTTTCTTAAGTTTTTCACCTATATACGTTACAGGTATACCTCCAGCTTCACAGCCAGGGTCACTAACAATTCCGTCTAAGCTACGGAGGTTATCATATTAAATCATATATTAATGATCGTTAGTAAATTATTGTGTCATATATACGTAGACCTTAGGCGAGTTCTCAAGTCATACCTCATTACTCTCATTAGCAATGCATGAACGAATAGATATGTTTGTTTCTGGTTATATAAATATGGAATTCATTATTTATGGTAATTTACGCTCCACAATATATTTAGTTTTGTAATATATGTGTGACCTTCTTTGTTCTGAACTCAGCTGTTAAAAACAATACAAATTGGCTTTATGCAATAGTTACGTGTAGTTCAGTTTAGACATTAAAAAATAATATAACAAAGTGTACATGAAAAGTGTTTGTATACACGCGTCGTTGTGTCGTCGTCGACAAATGGTCGCAACGGAGGTCCTAATGGTGGAACCAAATTTATAGTTTTTCGTTATTACTCTCACATTCTGACTAGTATCTAAGGGCGCAATTATTATTAAATATTTATACACATGCACAATTGCACATGCATGTCACGATAAACGTCCAACCACCAAAACGCCCAGCATGTGACCATTCAATATAGGTATCTTTTTTTTATCTAACTTCCATTTTTTTAATAACAAATACAATTATAATTATGTAGTTAGATTTAATCTATGTATATAAACTGTATATTTTTGAAAATAAATATGGTAAAAAATATATATTTATTGGTTATTACATACATGTTCTAGTCCGTGGATTTAGACATGATAAAGACCTGCCTATTTATTAAATCAAACGAATCGGGGGGTGACAGCGGTTATTTTAAGCCACGATACACCCCGAACAATTAACCAGGCGTAAAATATTTCTCTGTAGAACCAATTATTCGTACTTCCAAAGCTCAGGCTTGGAACGGTACTTTTGAGACGAAGGTAGATTTAAGCTTTGCGAGGTGTATGGCCGATTTATTCCCATAGCAAACTACGAAGCTTCGCCCGAATGACATTTCAGAGATAAAGAGCCCGCCTGCTGCGAGCGAAACCAGGACACCAAATTTAATTTGCCACGCTTTGCCAATGTCTCGCGAGTCAATATGTCACCGAGAACGTGCCCGACACGTAGTTCCATGCACAAAAGCATACATATAAAACAATACAGCATACATAAGCATATAAAGGCATATAAGCATAGCATAGGGGTGCGCCAAAGTATTTATAAAATTGCAACTTAGATTATTGGAACTCCGAAAATTTTTCTTATACAATTTAACTTCATAATGATCGATATTTAGAATAATCTTTGTTCATAATTATCATCACATAGAATTATTTATGTTCATAATATTGTTTTTCATACATATTATTAGTACTAACTTTTATGTTTATATAATTTTTCACTATACTTATTTTATGCTATATATTCTAATGTTATAGGTATTTATTTTTATCTGTACTGGTTTTATGTATGAATTATTTTTGTTTAATTAAATATAAATCGTACTATTACTGTAAATTAGCTACCTGCACAAATCAGGTTGTGGTAGAGTAGGTACAGTACTAAATGTGTTCCCTCTAAACTTTTTTTGTCCGAAACGCTTAGGACATAACAGACTTGGTATAATCTATTTTGGCATCAACTTAATGAGACAGAAACATCACTTGGCTTAAATAACAATATTTCGAATATTATTTTGTACGAAACTATCTTGGCATATCATTATTTACGCCGAGTGTTATAAGACAGAAATTAGAAATTGCATTTTTTTTGGGCATGTAGCCACATGTTCGAAACTTACCTTTTTCGTCAGGCAGAATTTGCTGTGAGGGCGAAAATTTCTGCAGTGAGCGAGCGAAGCGAGCGAACAAAACCTTCCGGGGCAGATCCGACTCGGATAGGTTAGGTTAGAAGACTAAGGCGGGAGCTTTGCTCCCGCCTTAGTCTTCGAGGTTATTTTTTTTTAGCAACCTAGAAAGTACTCAGCTCAGTAACACAGTAAGTAACGTACAGAATATTACTACTACCTCGATTATATTGAGAGGTTGTAATTATTCTTTCTCTGTTATGCTAAAACAAACTATGCCGATACTTTTTATGCACATGCAGATTATGCTTCATCATAAATAGGAGCATCGAAATTATGCTCGAATAATATTCGAACAACTCGAAATCTGCCACAAAGAAATATGCTAAAGTTGAGTATGCCACAACAGTTTCTGTTATTCATAAAAGAATTATACCACAACAGAGTGAACCTAATGGGAAAATGTTTATAAATAAACAATTTATTTCAAATAACTTTATGAGTATAGATTAATCTACTTGACGACTTTAGGAGGATAAAATTTCGAAATAAAAATCGTTATGAACATTGTAGGTAGAAGTATAATTTTTAGTAAGAAAAAAAGTATGAGATAAAATTTTCGGAGTAATGATGATTATGAGTAAAAAACGGTATTAGGAAAAATATTCGAAGAAAAAATTGTATAAGTGCCAATATGGACCCATAGCATAGTTATTCTTACAAACGCTACACTTAGCATAAGGCATTGATTCTACTAACGACGATTAACGAACAGCCAATAGCGATTGATGAGCGAGTGAATACTCTTAGAAAAATCACTCGCGATCAACTATGACATATTGTTTAACACTTTTAATAAGACGAGATCTATATATTTTGTTAGTTTCATGGGCGGGAAAATAGTCGATAACTCTTCGCTTCTCACTTCGGTGGGACTAGTGTCCGGTGCCCGCCTTCCACCACGAGCTCGACTCATTGATGGTTCCGTTTCACACTCATTGCTAGCAAAGTGTTCGTTTACAATTGCGAGTGCCATCAGCGACGAAAGATAAACCAAATCATTCATGAATCTGCTACGCTCGCAGTGGAAGGCGAACATAACTACAGGATGACTAATCATAGGAAGAGTAATTTTCTTGTAAAACACGTAATTAACCAAATATCCTGCCTGTATTAAATCAACTTTTTGCCTAATTTAAAGGCCAGCGTAAGCGTAGTAATTTTGAATGAAAAAAAAATTAATTATCCGCTCTGCGTTAACTTCGTAATTGCTATAAAAAATCGTGTTTTTTCGATTGGATGTGGGAAGCAATTATCTTAATGTAGCATGACCAACGTAACGGGATAACTATGTAGGTGTAATTATGCGTTTAGATACTACACGGTATTCTAATCTTTTGGAAGTTACTTACATAAATGTCCCAAGATATTTATTTATTATTTTTATTTTAAAAGTGTTTGACATAGATTGATAAAAAAACCTCTTTAAGAAAAGAATTCCCCCGTTCAGAAGTTCAACCTCAAACCAGCAATTATTACTTCTACTACTACTACTACATTGCTACTTGTTTTGCTTTTTACATTTATACATATATTCATGACATTAATTGGTTAAATAATTCGAAATATTAAAAAATATATATTTTAACTTTATTCTACGGTTAAAAATTATAAAAAAAATATAACTGTCTAAGAAATTCTCTGTAACAAAAATGAAAACATAGATATCAGGTACTTTCTAAATAATAAATTTATTTAATAAGGTGATTTAAATCATACACACATAATCATACATAACGGATGTCCGTTGCGTTATGAAATAGGTATTTAAGAAATGCTGTACAAATAATATAGTATACATGTTGTTTTTTAGATTTTGATACAACCGTAGTGACCCCTGGTAAAAACAATCAAACTGCACTAATGATCGTCTCGAACCTTGAACTTCCGCCGCCGACAATGCAATGCCGAGCTACGTATTAAAATTTAGCACCTAACGATATATTATAACTATGTAATGTATACTGAGGAACTAATTATGTTAAAATTTGAAATAGCCTTGTATAAGCAGGAAATGAATACGAAATTTATTTACTTCTCAAGTATCAAACATTGCCAAAGTACAAATAACTTCCGACATTCTCATTGCTTACTCAGATGAATATTATCTGATATAATGTCAAAATGATATTGATCTAAGGGATATATTCGGACTTTTTTATTATAATAAAATTATATTCATGGAACTAATCTTTTATTTATCTAAACTGGAATGAGGAATTAAAGTTAGCCAGTCAATGAATGCATAATATATACAATACCTAAGTATTTTATAACATTGAAGAAATCTAGATAATAGGTATATAAACAGTTGGGAAAACTAAAAAGGCTTTACGTCTAACTAGCACTTATTAGACAAACTTTGTGATTAAATTGCAGACGTGGTTTAACTAAATGGGTCATTCCATTCCATTCATACAACAAATCATAGGTTAATCAAAATTAAAGTTTTATTTTCTGTGCTCAATATATTACACCTAATACAAGCTGACTTTTATTATTAATAAATAATAACTTATTAAACTATACGGAACTAGCAAAGAAAAGTCGCTATTAAGGCAGATAATATATTATGACTAATCGAAAACATGTATACTTTCGTGTCCGTACCCTATGAAATGTCCCAAATACGCCATTCAATAGGTACGTAAGCAAGAAAACATTACTTAAAGCTACACCTTTCATGATGAACTACGAATGATCGATGAAATGACGCTATACTGCCTTCTCCTATGTAAAACAGTGTCACCTAGTGTGTGATTTCTAAGAATGAACTTTTGACAGTTATATATTAATCCTTATTAATATGAGGGTAAGACTCACCATTTTTTCGATAGCATTATCATAGATATAAGGGTAATTACTTAACTGTCAGAAGTTCATTCTTAGAAATCTCAGACTATGGCCAACAACGTGGCAGACAAGACGTAGCCTAGCCCTTTGCAAGCCGATCACAAATCTAACTCGTTATTTTCGCAGTTGTGACCTTGAACTTAAACGAATATTTTTTTTAGTCGTCTGTGAAAGAGCTAGTCACCCTGGCAATGATGTCGCGCAACTCCCGCTAGGCGAATGCGTAGCATGCTGAACGCTACGCACATGGCACCCGTCACGCACATGCTCTACGCGCCTGCTTGACATCACGTCCATTCGATTGTAAACAGGAATAGTTTATTTTAGCCGCCAAACCTGAGAACTTGGGTTCGAAATATTCGAATTTCGCTTGCGACAACTCTTGCGACTTGCGACAAGTCTGTTTCTTTCGTATTATGACCAATTATAATGACATCTTAACCCTTTTCCAGGCACAATACAACTAGCAGATTTTTCCACAAGAATCGAATGTATCCCAAATTGTTGTGATCTGTGATTTATTTTTCAAGCTTAGTCACGTATGCTTAAAGTGCAATATAATTTGAACTTTCAAGTATGTGGTCGCTATATATATTGTGATATGCCTGGAAAAGGGTTCATTTTGAAATTACTCGTTCTGAGTGCTTTTTCCATGCACCTAAATATTAATTTTGATTAGCAGTGTCATTACAAGATTTCTCTCTTTACTAGCTTCAGCTGCCTTCCTACTTGCCTACCTGCCCTACTTGTCTTCAATTCTTCTATAGCTTGGAAAATAAAAAGGGAAAAGGTTTTCCTAGCCTCCATTAATATAAGTTATACTAATGAACTAATTATAAACATTTTAACAATAATTTTATACAAGTCTGAATAGTTAAATCATCGTTTTTCATATATTTTCAATCTGGCCTTTAATGGAATGTCTCAAACTCTCAATAAATCACAGAAGAGAGATTTTACACACACACGCTTTACAGTTAAACAAATTAAAAGTTTGACAATTTACCTCTGATATAAAAATTTCAAACACAACAAATAAATAAACTCGTTCAATGAGCTCATTTCTTGAAGTTTGACTTTAAATCAGGTTAAAAGGCGACAATTGAGGTAAAAGTGGTATTAATATGGCTTACTCTTTACCATATTTTTTTGTTTTTAAAAACATTAATTTCTGCATTTAAGGATTTATGAAAAATCGCTTGCCTCGGTCGGGACTCGAACCATTCATTATTTTTAAAAACAAAGGAAAATCTCCCTTACCCAAAATATTGTGCTAATTACAATATTTAAGATATCTTTTACAGAAGATATCTCCTTCCAAATCTTATGTAAGTAATATGGTAGGTACTAGGGTCTAGGGTGTGCTCCCGGTTCTGAATTTGTATGGCAAGAACCGAGAATTCCCGGTTCTTGCCATACAAATACAAAACCGGGTGCACAGAACCCGGTAGGTACTAAGAAATTTACCTAACCCACATTTTGACCCATCTTATTCGTGCCTACATCTTATATATACCTTAGGCAGTTTAACTTTCTAACTGTTTATTGAGCAGGCCCCAATTTCACCACATTGACAAGTGCTACAATTGTAAATTTACTGTTTCTCCAATCTGGGGCGTCTATAGGCTACAGTTACCGTTTACCATCGGAAGGGCCGTGCGTTTGTTTGCCACCAACGTAAAATTTACTGCAGGAACTTTAATAAATCAGCAGGAAATAACTACTTTTTTGCGAAGCAAAATTACAATTGTCACAAAAAACACGACAATTGTAGCGAAATCCCGACATATGCCGAACCTCATGTCAAGATTGAATGAGAATTGTACTAAACATTGTCACGGGGTTCGGAAAATAAAAAGTAATTTATTAAAGATTTAATAACGTTATTAGTAATAATTTTGTGTTGGTCGCAAACAAGTACATGGACCGTCCGATAGTAAGCGGTAGCCGTAGCTTACGGAGGCCTGTGACGTCAGTAACAGTGATATTTTACAATTGTCACACTTGTAATTATGGTGAAATAGGCCACAGATATCACGATACTATAATAGTCATAACGTGACGTTTCCCTAGGCACACGTAATGAGATGAGATGAACGCAACGAGCGACTCGTGAACGACAAAGCCGCCGAGATAAGCCTCGGTACGAGTACGTGAGCCTCCGCGGTCGCCGGAACCTTGAATACAACCGCGCTCCTTCCCGCGATATAATAATAAACCGCTCAGTCTGGTCCGAGCCTTTACCGACACAGCACGACCGACTGTTCTCATTTTCTGACCCGAATCCGACCCTTGTGATACGTTACTCGCAGGAAACCATGCGCCCGCGCGTACCCCCGGAGTGACTGACGTGACCCCAGTGTTTGAATATGAAGTGACACAACACTTGTATACTGATAGTATATATTGTGATGTTTTGTGCCAAAACTCCTTGTGCCATATCCTTAGGAGATACGTTTATTAAGTTTTACTGTACACCAGGTGGGTACTTAGCACTATGAATTAAAAGGAATTTGTATCAATTACAATTACAAATTCAACAACAAAGTAAGTAGCAAGCACTTTTGTATTCTCAATAAAAAAAGACTTTCCTAACATTAAAGTTATTTTATGGGTTAATTAACAATATTTAATTTGACAGAATACGTAAACATTATTTACGAAATATTTTATACGGTGTTAAATATACAAACAGTTAATTTTTCTAAGTACCTACAGGTTCGTTTGACTAAAACGAATATGAAATAACAGAACCATCCTTCGAACAAAAGGAATACCTTAGAACAAACTAACAAAGACATAAGGCCAGTTGCCGGTGTTGTGGATAAAAAAACTGCCAATCTAAACATTCGCGAGTATCTAGTGCAGAGAAAACACGGCTGTCTATCTATCAACACCCGCTCAATGCAAACAGGATGCGCAGGCGACCTTTTGATCACCACATCCAATTGATCGACATCCACGAAAAGGAAGTTTTTTTTTTATTAGGGATTCCTTTTGACAGCTGCCTGTGCAGCCTAAACTAAATCAATTGGGTCATAAATTTGACGTTCACATCATCATAGGTTAAGTACAGCCGACAAGTTTTCCTTAGGAGTTCGAGATCGATAAAAAAAGTTTGAAAAATGTAACGTTGTCGAGGCAGTTCTGACCAAGCCTATGGAGCTGGAGTTGACATCTGAGCTACCATGATCTCTTAAATGCGATTCAGTTTAGGTTCAGCTTGTGAGATTTTGACAGTTGTTCTATGGAGCAAACACATCGCGATTCAGATGAGGTTGTAAACTGAACCACATTAGATCGTGGTTGTTTCCCCAGATCCCAGCAAGAAAATTTTTATTAATGAATTATGATTATCTTCTAATTTTTTATAGGTAAGTAGATATCTTTATTATGTATCGATTTTATTTATCATTATATTATACATATTATTATACAGGGTGTTTTTTTTTCGACCTTTCAAATTCTACGTAGTGAATGTGTAGGTCATACTGACCAACTTTTACTATGGGGACAAAGTCGAAATCGCGAAAAAAAAATCAGCTGTTTCATACATTTCGGCCGGCGTAATGCCGCCAATTTGTATGAAACAGCTGATTTTTTTTTTCGCGATTTCGACTTTGTCCCCATAGTAAAAGTTGGTGAGTATGACCTACACATTCACTACGTAGAATTTGAACGGTCGAAAAAAAAACACCCTGTATATTATATTACTATCAGATTATCACACAAACATTTACTTCCTGTAGAATTATGTAAGATTATTCAAAAATAATATATAATTACAGTAATCATCAGTTGTAATATGAATTAATGTAAACGCCAAAATTACCAAATTGAGTTAAGTATACAGTTCGACTGCAAATATCCCGCCCTATCGACTGATGTTTATAAAAAACTAATATCTATATTTTTTTTAATAAATACCTTAACAAAAATACCGTGGCAGGATAATGCTGATAATGTTCTAAATAGTTTTATTTTAAAGTATCTATGAAGCCTAATATACCTATTGAAACGAGAATTAAGAATTCTGTAGACTTAAAAAATATCTGTTATTATTTATAATGCCTTAAATTATATGAGCAATTCTCAAAGGGCTTGTACATTTTGATCACGTCTTCGATATTCATAAAAATAGGTAGGCGGCTGGGCAAATCAATGATGCTGAGCAAGATTCGTCACATTTTCCAAAATGTCCCTGAAAGTTTGTATGAAAGTTTCCTTTCCCATACATTTCCTAGAGGTACACCAATTTCCAACACATTTTTGGTAACAAAAAGGAATGTTTCATTCAAACATTTTGGGAAAATGTTGTGGATCTTGCTCAGCATCATTGTAGAATCAATAATGCTAAGCAAGTTCCACAGCCTAAAACTTTTAATCAATAAACAACAACAACAAACAACAAATATCTTGGGACATCTTACACAAATCGACCTAGTCCCATGGTAAGCTCAATTAAGGCTTGTGATGTGGGTACCAAGCGACGATATGTATAATAGATAGATACATATAGATACTTAAATACATAGACAGCCATGACCAAGGAACAAATATTTGTGATAAATAAAAACACAAATAATGCCCTCGCCGGGATTCGAACCCGGAACCTCCAGCTTCGTAGGCAGGGTCACTACCAACTAGGCTACGGAGGCTGATCAATATCGAACACGTGGTCCAAATGTTCAAGCTTTTTGAGAAATGCTGATAAAATCAGTATAAATTATCAGATATCAAATTCCCTAATATATTAGGCTAATAACATATTCCTTTTATAGGTAATAATATAAACAAATCGAATTTGATAAGTACCTACAATACCTACATGTACATGTTACATCGTTTTACGATTTATAGACCGCCAATATTTTATTAAATTGACCTTAACTAAGTGTTCAATTAAAATGGCAGGCCCATTTGCTACACGGACGTTAATAGAATATTATAATAAGGAGTGGAGTGAACTATGGCATTGCGAACATAGTATTACATGATATGACCATCTGTTATTAATTTTGAATTTATTATTCCAGTGTCAACTCAGGTCATCCGTTACATAGATAGAGTTAATAAAATAATGCAACGAAGCAAGTATTCAATTAAGTAGTTAGGAGAAATAAAACTATGAAAAGGGGTTATGTAACGTATATTAATTGATTAATTATTACATCTCGACATTATGAACACTTAACAGGGTTATTCATGGTCTAAGGGTATTTTATTTCTTTATTATCTATCGTGGTAGACGGAGAAACTATTTTGTAGTGAAAATATATTAAGAGTCATTCTGAAAGTCACATTATGTTTCATGTGAAATTCATTTATTTAGACCATAATCTTATAAGTAAAGTCCGAGAAAAGAGACCTACATGCAAAAATCGCAAACGCATCCTAGATAAAACAAGAAATTGAACACAACTGGCCTTATAAGCATGTATAAATACCTACACAGCTAAACTTTTTTATCGCAGTAATTGATCGCTATATAACAATAGGCCCTTAATGCTCGTTTTATATCTAAAGGATATTGATTGCGTTGCGTTGGGTGCGCCGCCGCAGACTCAGTCAGATGCTGTGACGTCATTCCCATAGCTTAACAAATTAACAAGTGCTTGCATTGGAGGAATGACGTTACAAGGTGAACAATCAAAACAGGGCAAAATAGGGCAATGCTTGAAACTATAAGAAGCACATAAGTACTGGGACTGACATCAATTCTGGAGATTAAAAAAAAGTCGTCATAAAACTCTTGCAGATATTTACGAATTGTATCTATCGTAATTAGAGTAGTTATTCTATCTTACTTACATCCAAAATGTACGGTCCAAATGTACCAAAATCATACATCATTATACCTATCATGTGACAAATCAATCCCCGCGTCCATTTCTTATTACAGTTATTTGTGCAATTCCGTTTGACAACTAGGTTACTTACAAACATATGTATGTTTGCCTAATTAATAACCTACCACTCACAAGGGTTTGCATAATGCATTATTAGGAAATTTGCATATGGTCATTACCTTTGAAATTGGGGTATTTGGTCATAGACTTCAATTGGTCCCTAATTTAATTAGGTTAGATACCTACTAGTAACTTCATCATATATTTATTAATTCATTATACTTTCAACAATGCACTATGTAACAAAAGTTTTTTCACCATATTAATATATTTTTTCTTAAGTACCTAATAGTAATTCAAAAATAAGCCTTGAAAATAACTCATGCCATACAGAGATAAATAAAAAAACACACATTAGAAGAATTCAATATTATTGGAAAAATTTAATTTAGTTACATTTTTACATCAAGAAATAATACACAAAATGCATTTTATGGAAAAGAGACTTTCCTCAAAATTCTACATACTAAACTCCAAATTAGTAGCTAGTAGAACCATAATTTGGGAAATATGGTGAAGTGAAATTCCGTCAATATAAATAGAACGAACCAGCAAAATCCACCGCCACGCCAGGTAATTATGATTGTTAGCTATTCCACACGACAGGCCAATCACGGCGCAAGGCTTCAGTCTAAACATATATCGGTTATATAAATGCTTCTATACTCGAACAGTAATCTGTTGTGTCATACAACACATAATAAATATTAGGCATCTCTTACGACTGATATTTATCTATTTACGATTACCTCATGTACTTATACTATCAATTAACATACAGCTACAAAAACTGAAACTTTGGAGTGAAGTGAACCTAAAGCGTTTATTGTATCTACCCATATCATACGAGTAAAATGTAGACAGTTTTTCAGAAAATAAGTTGTTTGATTCAATTAAGCATCTTGTAGCTTCGACAACGAATATTAAATATTTAAAGAGACAAACAATATAAAAAAATATGGAATCCGTTTAAAGGTATTAACTTAATAAAGTGCAGCACATCACGGTGTGATTACAGATATATTTTATGATTGAACTAACGAAAATTTAACTGCACGCATTGCTTTTTACAATAGTGATAAAACTTTCTTACCATATTTTATTAGATAACTGAATAGTTATCGTATACTTTCGCTTATAAACACCTATTCACGGTTTTTAAAATCCCTATTAGAATGTTCTCAGCCACCGCTCGATGATTCTCCGCTTGACTCGCGTTTACCCATTCCCAACCATTGTTTAGCGTTGCGTCAATTCTTCCTATTGTACAATGCAAGGTATCCCTTTGGTTTACTCCATCTCAGCTGTTTCACTAAACCTGCACGACCGTTTACACAAGACTGCCAAATTACTTATAGAACAAAATTATACATACTTATTCCATTAAATCGTGATTCTTAATATTACACACATCACACAGACCATCAGCCTAGCTTAGTCCACTGCCGGACATAGATATCCACTCTCGTTTTGCCTATGCGTGCATTAGAAGGAAATACTCACAATCGGCACGCTAGGCAAGGGGATTGGCGATCGCAGTAGTTTGTCTCCCATGATGATGTTGTTGACGTTGTTGCCCATCATTAATTACATCACCCATTTGCCACGTTGGGATGGTGACAAATGCGTTGTTACACTTGTTACTGCCATCACTACGCGGCGCGCTAATATCATAGTCTTTATTTAATGTAAAACTGAATGCCATGATTCAATTAAAAGTCAGTGAACCATCAGTTGGTTAGATTTCTGACAGGCGGATGTTTAGCTGATAGATGGCGCGAATATATCACTCTGATTGTGGTTTTAGTAGCAACACGGATTACCATTGTATATACGCGATTATGACAAGTCTGTTGCTGATGGTACGCAATGAACATAGCTATTCACAAAGCATGCTACATCGACGTACGAGGAGCTCGTCGGTAATACCCTTATTTCCAAGCTGTGTCTAATATGTGTAAACAGAGATCAGACTTACGCTAGTTTGTAGGGCGACACGATTGCTTAATGTTTAATAACAATTTAGCAGATGATTAATATACGTTTTTCCCGGTGAATATAAAACTCTTTCAACGAATGGGATTTTATACTACTTGATTGTTACCTAACATAATCCCAAGATTATATTTTAGTTGGCCCAATTACCTTGACGTTTGAATCGCGCGACAAAAGCATAGCGAAGATAGGTACAGCGAGCATTAGTTTCACTTACCTCATTTAAAATTTTAAAGGACCTACTATGGAACTAATCCAGTCCAAAACTGAATGTGAGCTTGCTTAGTAAAAGGTCCAGCTTTATCGCCAACCATAAAGACTGAATTTGCTTGAATGTTTATTCGAATTATTTGTCTACGGGTTGTTATGGTAAGCAACGAAGTGGGGTCTATTACTAAAAAGGCTCAAAACTTAGCCTCGTACTGATAACTTAAGTGTCTCAATACATGGAATACGAGTAGGTACATAGTTTCCAGATTCGCCAGCATTTACTAGCGACTAGGTTAAATAGGCCCTAGGTACCTATTATATAAGTTATAAACAATAGAAATCGAAGCTAAATTATGGAGACGGATAATACAACATGCACGCACATTGATCCTTGTCACGTAACACATCGATTAAAGCAAATAGGAATGCTACTTAACCAGTAATTTAAGTGAATACAGGAGAGCGGTTGCGCTTGTCGTGAACAAGTCGTGGCCTTTAGAGCGACCTCGGGCCGCGTCACGGCACAGCATCTAATACACAAACAACCAGAAGCTGCGGAAATATAAAAGGAAGTCGAGTAACTCATGATATTTACCCGGGGAGTGATTTTGTGCTAACTAGATACGCCTTTTGTGGCTGCGAGTTGCTTGGCGTGGGTTGGAAATAACAAAACTCGGTAAATTCGCATCGAATGCAGGTTTGGTTATTGAAATTAATTGACAGCTTCTTTCTTCGGAAAAGCGCACACACGGATGAAAGTTTGTAATATAAAAAGTATGTACCTAATGACTTTAATAGAGATACTAACCCCCTTATTCATAATCGTCTCCTAACTTAGCAAGTTATTAAGTAAGTATTGGTTGTCCCTTTCGTTCTTATCAGTATGTCTATAAGACCAAAAGGGACCACTAACACTTAAAGTTCTAAGTTAGCAGACGTTTATGAATAAGGGGTAAATGTTTTGCAAAAATTCGGTATCTTCAAACAAAACAACAGTAGGCAACACAAAGAGGAAACTAGGTCTTGTTAGGCAACGAAAGATATTTTTCCTTAACTGTAGAGTTTAATAAGTTTTGTTAGAACTCGTTTATGTAATTTGTCATTGCTTCTTCTTTCTGTAATTATTTGTTAGTTTGAAGATGTCCAATGGACAGAATATATTCATCATCTGGCTGTTAACAGAACAGAAAACGCGTTTGGCTACGCTAAAACACGCGTACACTACGTAAATAACTAATTGATTTAAATTTTCACGACTATCACTCATATTTTAACACGTTCACCACGTTCTTCCGACCAAAAATGACACATAAATTTGTATGGAAATTTTGTAAATGCTATAGCATAGCGTGTCATTATGACACATGAGAAATATGGTAGCTAAGGACGCATACTGCTATAGCATTCGACTGCTATAGAATAACTTAGTCAGGAGTCGATTACATATGCCAGTAAAATTCCATATCATTGTCCTGCCACACCAGTTCTCGTTCGATAGCTGATAGATCCGACTCCTCGACACTTAAAACCTCTTCCGAAGATTTATCAGTTGCCTCCTCGAACAACCTGACAAATTTTTCGTGTTCTATTTTTCATTGTCTAGTTATTACAAATATTACAGATATATTTGCCCCCGTTATACTGTAAACAAACAGTATTAAACGTCTAGAGCCAATTATCGACCATATTATGTTCTTGAAAACGTAAGCGAAACACAACGGCGAACATATTGATGGAAATATTTTAATTTACATATCGCATATTTAAATCCATCTCAAATTCATTTCACAGTAAAAAATAAATACCTACTAAAATTCTTTACAGCAACGTATTCAAATTATATAGAAATAATAGATAAAAACAGTATTTACAACGATTTAGACATCATCTTATGTATTTGCACTCTCCGGCGCACATGCCGCACATCTGAAGAAATCCCCATACTACCGTGACTGCTATAGCATTTGTGCGCGTAAAAAGAGGGCAAGGAGGAGAGGTTGTCGCTTACTCAAAAACAAAAATCATGTGATGTGGCAGTAATCTTATCCAGGTTTGGTACAACGTGACAGTAAGTCGAGGACTACGGGTATTTTCTACCTCGTGTGTTCATAAGTTTTGAGACGAAATGAATACTCGAATTATAATTAGATAAGATAATTTATTTTTATGACACAGTTATAGGGTTAATGAAAGACAATGTCTTAGTAAAATAAAAATATAATTTACTCGAAATGTCCACCCTTATTTTTTATACAGGCTCTTAAACGCGGTTTCCACTCATCAATAGCTTCACGTACTTTTTCAATAGGAATACGCTTCGCTTCTCTCACTAAGGCTCGCTTCAGGGCCGGAAGGTTTGGATGCGGCTTTCGGCATGCCCTTAGCTCTAATTCCGTCCACAAAGAGTAATCTAAAGGATTTAAGTCTGGGCTTGAAGAAGGCCATTCCTCAGTACTAATAAACCCAGGCAAATTTTCGTTTAGCCACTTTTGTGTAGATTTCGCTTTATGCGATGGTGCTGAATCTTGTTGGAAAATCCAGTCCTTTCCAGCGAATAGAGTGGTAGATAGGGGTTTTACAACGTTCTTGAGAATGTCACTCTGATAATTTTGTGCTTTAACTTTGACCCCCTGTTGGCAGAAATGTAATTTCGTAACGCCTTCATATGAAACTCCCCACCATACCATGACGCTAGCCGGATGATGTGTGCGTTGGACATTTCGCACGTTAGACGGAATCTCCTTTGAGCTTTTGGCGTAGATTTTATCATTCTGCCTGTTAAATTTTTCTTCGACAGTAAATATCTTCTCATCCGTGAACAATATTTTTGTAGGGTCGTGTCGCCTAAGTAGGGTCCGACAACGTTTGAGTCGCATTTTCCGTAGACGATCATTTAGATAATGCACTTTTCTCTTACTATACGCTTTTAATTTAAGATCATATTTAAGTATTCTATTTACCGATATACGTGAAATTCCCGTCTGTAGAGCCATTTTCTTCTGGGTGCGGCACGGATTTCGACGAATTCGTTCTTTGATAATCTTTATGTTCGCAGGGGTCCTAACAGAACGCGGGCGGCCAGTTCTTGGACGATCATCAATCTTTTGGGTCTCCTTATACCGCTTTATAGTATAGTATACAAAATTGCGGCTAGCTCCAATATTTTTTAATTCGTTAAAAATTTCCATTGGTTTTTTTCCCGCCTCATACAACGAAACTACAGTACACCGAAGTTGTTTCTTAGCCGCCATTTTGACAAACAATGACAATAAAAAGAAAAAAGATATATATTCTTAATTAAAACGTTCCAATTTCAAATCCTGAAACAGCCACGACAAGCTGCCAGCACGTTTTTATTTTAAATTTGAGGTTTGAAATTCGTCTCAAAACTTATGAACACACGAGGTATAGCGGAGAGAATTTTCTAACATTTCTGGTTAAGAAAAGGGGGACGATTAAAGACTGCTTATTTAAATGCTAGCATTTGTGTCATATAAAGGGGGCCTTAACCCGAATGCTATAGCAGCTACGCCCGTGAACGTGTTAACGTTAAATAACTTTTTAAGCGACTTGTACCTACGTCATTTTCACAAATCCCTTTGTCGAACTAGGTGGACATCAAAGTTAATCTCAACACCATGTAATTAACTAACAGACAATAAAGAATTAGTCACACTGATATCTCTCATATCATTGACCACCTTGAATTATGTAAAGACGTTCCCACGTTTAATTCATAAAATTTCGTAATGATTGTTATAGATAACACAAAATGTTCCCTCAAAATAATAATATTTTGAAAGACGCTGGTTTGCATGGTAGAATATTCAGCATTATTTGCACATCAGTATCCGTAGCATGAGTTGGCAAGTAACGATCACACTAGCTTTTACTCGATACGTGAAGTAATCCATCACGGTCGCATCAATGAATCAGTGATGGGCTGCTTTACGTATATGGATTAAACGCTAATGCAAATCTTACGTAACAACTCATGGTAAGGCTAATGAGTTGTACAACAGCAACACAGCTATCTTGCTGTACTGTACATTTCAGAAATAAGAAATTTTGCATGAAAGAGAGTCACACTTCTACGCGTATGTATATGTGTGCCCTACGAAGGTCTTACGCTCTAGGTAAGCTAGGCGGGCTATTATTCAAAAGAATTTTGAAACAGTGTTTTTTATTTTCGTTGGATCCAATGGCATTATTGACATTAAATGCCGTATATTGAATGTGTCCATACTATCCGTCCGAAAGAGGTCCGAAAGCTAAAATAGATATATTTTTGACAAATTCACACGTCTTGTTACAATAAATTATTTGTCTTTTCAGACTACATTGACAAAGGCACGTCAAACATACGCAAACGTTATTTAATTTGAAGTTGACATAGTATAAATATATTTATCTGTTTCATTTTCTCTCTGCTCTGTCTTTAATCGTCAGTTAGGAGTGTTGCTGTTTGTACAAACGAACAAGCATTACATAGGTACCCAGTTACCCACATAACAGGAACTTGACATAAACAGGCATGCATTATTGCATAAAGTTGAAATAAACATAAAATACAATAGTTAAGCTCAGTTGAAACGTAACTGCTGCGTATAAATAAAAGATAGTAAGCCCACACTCGACCCACGCCGAACTTAAGAAACATTTAATCAGAATAATGAGGGAGGAATAATTACCACAGTGCATAGACGTTATTAAAAAAAGCTTATTTTTTATGGTTCTGTAGTTGTCAGTTGTTATAATAATCCCCTAATAAACCTACGCTTTAACTATGATTACTGCGAGTATGATAATCAAGCATAATAATATTTGCGGCGCTTACTTCATTATATAATCACATTCGTAATAATTTTTCTACAAACAGTTCATGAAGTATTGCTCATATACTCGTATTAAAGTTTTTATATTTTTTCGAGTTAGTTATTAGTGTTATTACAAAGCAAAAAATTAAAAAAAAATTACAAAATGAACCCAATTTTTTTATTCTTTCGAATATTTTCTTTTTTTATATCTTCGAAAGATTATTTAAAAAAAATACTTTATGGAGCAAAAAGTTTTTTTTTTAAATATCTTACCAAGAAACGATATGCCTTGGGATATTAAGGAGCTTGTCCACATGATATTTTATTTTTTTAATAACATCCATCTAGTATGAAAGCATACTATTATTATTTATTTATTCATGAAAACTATTTGCCTTTCTTCTCGGACGCTGTGTTTGATATTTATATCAATTGCTCCTTATATATGGAATTTTATTTTAATCTTCTGGATTATATTAGTATTTCTTCTTATTTCACCATTTTGGATAATTTATTATCCCAATGGGTCTTAACTAAATTACAATTTCGATACGATAATAAACTGTGATTCTCGTGTCAAAATTATTTTTTATCGATTTCAAGTAAAACATCAAGGGCCAATCTTAGATATAGGTTAGGTTAAGTAGATTAGTTAGATTTAATCCATGTGCATAAATTGTAATTTTGAAAATGGCTCGGACAATCGCACTTTATGGGTGTTAACTTTTGCATTAAGAATTATCTGAAGTTATTTTGATTTTGACGACTTTTAAGCGAATGCTTTTGGATTGCTAAACATAAAACGGAAGAATCAGTTTACAATGTCATGGATTTTTAACTACATGGAACGATCGTGTAACAGTGGAGACTGATTTTACGATGGCTGCTTTATTTCGTAGACAAGCCACAGAAGTAACAAATGTCATCTTTATTATAATATAAGTACCTACTCAACTTTTCTCTAGGAGACATACGAGTATCAATATCCGAATGCCAGCTAATTAGGCAGACGGTCATGGCTTCATGGTATTTAAAATCGTAGGTTACGGAACCCTAAAACAACCAGATAATCTTTTAATTTTACTGATGCAGCTATCTAACTCATATATCTCATTACAGGACCTTGGCTCGGAAACTGGCTGCCTGTTGTTTTTATACCGGCTGTCATTTGAGAAGGTTGTTTTTACCGGAGCATTCAATGCGAACATGTTACAAAAGCAGAGTTGAAGGCACGCGACCGCGGCAGCTAGTGAAAAATGATCATTGAAGATCTATTTCTGTCCGCGAGATCATTTATTAGAACTGGTAATTTATCTAGATTGCAATAGACTAGTAACAGTTCATCATTTCAGTTTTAACCGACAAGCCAAACACAAAAGCGCTTGTCATAGTATTACGAATCACATGACAGGCAAAGTAGGTAAAGTTCGGGAAATATTATTTACCCGACTGTTATCTTACTTACGACCTTTTGTTTTGCGTCATTGACAATAGAAAAGGGCTCAACTGCTGATTGTCTAGTTTCGCCAAACAAAAGAGCATAAGTGGCAGAGCACCAGTTGATCAAATAATATTTCCCGAACTATACCTACTTGTAACCTACGAAACTCGTCGTGAATAGAAGTTGCGAACAATGTAAACAAACCTTTGTATTTAAAATGTGTTTAATTTCCAATTAACGTCATTGAATACCGTCAAATCTATGTGTTACCTACTCAATCAAATCTTACAATTAAATTATCCTAAATCATTCATTAGTAAGATAGTGCTAGATTATGTACAAGTTTTTTTTTAACAGTTTGTTCACTGGAAGCTTTCTGGGCTCTTAACCTATAATGAAAACACCAGCGTGGTTGCTAACCGAAGACAAGACTGTTTATTTGTTGACATATGAATAGAACATTACATTATTTCATATTTTTAAAAACTATTGTGGATGGCGCTGCTATATATGAATAAACAACAACTTTGTTCGCAACTTCTATTGACGGTGGATTTAGGTAAGTACTCGTACTAGGTCTCTTCCAGATAGTATATGTGTTATAAGAGATTTTAGTTTTCTTCTATAAACATTACAAAAGTCACTAAGGAAAGCAAAGCTCGATTTCTAGCCCATAACATATTGGCAACTCCACTTAATGCATTAATTTATTAATTAAAACTACTGATGGGTCGTAGTAATATTCCCGCTACCGGTAAGTTTCTATTTGGGAACATTACCAGTAAGTTACCAATATTACCAGTAACTTCCCAAAAACGCGGTAGGATTGAAAACTTATGATTTATGTAAAATGAAATTAATTTTTAATATTTTTTTTACATCAATAAGGTTCTTCACGCTACTAGGGCAAGCAGTCATGTGCGGGTTTTAGGTAAACTTGCTTATGTGTTGTGCACATTTCCCAATATTGTTAAAATAACACTAATACACGCTTAATTTTGCACTGCCCTATAGTCATATACTTTCGCCATAGTCCGCTATCTTAAGGTTGTCTGGAAGAGATCGGTCTAGACGTGTGCGCCGCGCCGGCATCACGCCGCCGCCGACCTTTTTTGCCATGCCGCCGCCGCCGACTAATGATCGGCGTGAAATCGGCGTGGCCTTGACTAAATAACAGAGTTATTTCCTACGGGCTAAATACTACATACTACAAGCTTCGTATTTGCTTTATGTGTTTGTATAATGATCTTATATAGGGAATGTACTGTCAACCTATTAGTTGCTTTCGAGTGGCATCACTCATTACACGTAGGCTCGACAACTTCCAGCCTCCTGAAGAAGCCTGTTTCGGTTTTTGGAAAGTTTTAGCACCGTAGATCACATACACAAGCAACGTCAGGTTATACAGAAACCGAGAGGTATAACTTGCCCCTCAGGTTCGAGTTCGTGGTCTATGAAGCATTTGAATCGATCGAGACCTGGGCTGTACTACAGTATCTTCAGCGGTACCAAGTAGACTACTCCTCCTAGCGTTGATAACCCAATTCTGAGGGTTGTGGCTTATCAAGTCATCAATTTCTCTTTCTAGATCTGGATGGGGAAGTTACTTTTCATCACACCTGCTCGTAAATGCTGATTTTACAAGCAGGCATGCATGAACGTAATGAGCTATTATGCCCATGGCCATAATGACTTTTTTTTTAATTTTCATACAACATTACGTCGCACTGGCGCGCCGCCCGCTGCCACGCCGGCGGGAGGCGGCGGCGGCGCGCGCTGCGCCGAGACTTCTGTTATAAAAATGATAAAAAGACATCCCCGTTTTTGAGAAATGATTTAGACCTTTTTAGAGTAGTTTGTGAAAATATATTGTTTTATTTACTTATTTTGCCTCACAGGTGTGATGAAAAACATTGTGTGTGCCACGGGCGGTACAAGAATTATGAACTCGTGTGAATTAAAGCCCGCGCCTTCGGCTTGGGCTTTACTTTCACACTCGTTCACAATTTCTTATTTACCGCCCTTAATACACAATGTACTATAGCGTGTCTACAGAGCTTTATCAAATCAAAGATTATATTACAAAACATGATTATAAATGAGTCGACAACAACTTTGAGACCATACAAAAATAAAATTCTGGAGGAGGATACATGGTTGGAGTTTGAAAACCTTGAAAGGTTTTTGAACCCAATAGTCCAGTGGATTTTCACATTAGAAGGGGACTATTTTGCAGTGCACTTAGTCTACAAAGCATTCAAAGAACTAAATGCGTTACTAGAGAATGTGCAAACAGTCAATTTGTTTGAAGGCTACTTACCAGATTTGAAAACCAAATTCGACGAACGGAAGACAAATGCTCTAAAACCCATCCATTTTGCTGCGACTATCTTAAATCCAAAGAATCAAGGAGGACAATTAAGCGACCAAGAACATGTAGATGGATGCGAAATAATATTTAATTTTGGTAATGAATCCACAGACGTACTTATGCAATTATCAGATTACAAAACCCACAAGAACGTCTGGGAAAAATACTTTATATGGAAAATGGCAGAAACTTCAGAGCCGGTAACATGGTGGCAAACATTATTTGCCCATACAGCTTTAGGGAAAATAGCTGTAAAAATCTTAACTATCCCTGCCACTTCTGCGGCGGTAGAGCGATCCTTTTCTACATTTTCCAACATCCACTCAAAAAAAAGAAATCGTTTGAGGACAAGCACAGCAGGAAAATTGACGTACATATCCCACAACTGGAAGTTATCTCACCAACCAGAGCCGCAAAATCCCGTACATCGGAGTTCTGTCAATGCAGATATTCCTCCTGTACATTCTTGTGAATCTTCTGACAGTTCTGATACTGACTCTGAAGATGATTTTTCAGATATTGAGGACTTGGAGATTTTTTAGTATGTATTTCTAGTTTTCTACTCATGCTTTTCATGTAAGCTAGTAATGCGAGGCAGAGAGGTTGTAATTTTTTTATTTCATTATTTAAAAAAATAAATTTTGTTTGTTTTAGTAAGTATTATCACTGTTCAGTTGTATAACAGGTATAAGTTGACATTTGTGTGTTGTGACTTTTTGTGAAGCATGATTAACTTACCTAATAAATCTGGTTTTAATTTGCGCAACCGCGTTATTATTTCACAAAAGGAAGTTATGTTTCCAGTAACTTTGGAAAAATACTCGGTATTATTGGGTATCTTACTGGTAACATTGGGAATTTACTAAATCAATAATGCTGCATATTTTAGATGAATGTAAAGTGTCTCGTTATATTATAGGAGAGTATTTGACACGAAAAATATGCTCGTGCATATATATGTTTCCAATATTTCCCTATATTACCTTTCAGCGGTAACTTACTAGTAGCATTACCGGAAATATTCCCAACTTTTGGTAACTTACTGGTAACGACCCATCACTAATTAAAACTAATAAACAATGAAGGAAAACGGATGACGATAATAACCAATAAACTACCTAGCGCCTAACCTTCTGTTTAATATTCATTGTGGACCCAAAACCTTATAGAGAAGATCCTACAGTATTACGTGTCTGTTGACCCTGAATTAGGGATCGGCATTCAACCGTAGGTCGCTATTAGAATCCGCGTGATTATTGATAGTCACGATCGCCAGAACCATTCAAGAAAACCTCAAGGATTCATCGCACTAATAAATGCGCGATTTAATATTATATAATAAATACCTATGATGAGAAACCGAAGTCTAGAAGATGCTTCAGCATCCTTTAAGTAAAAAGTAATTTATAATGTAATAGAATTGTCTTTAGAATGACCGAAAATCGACTAAAGTAAAATAGTACCTACATTACGATACAAGTGCGTGAAAAATCAAGTTCTAAACTTCAATAGAATAAAACACGACGGGTTGGTGGTCGTTATGCTTTAAAACACGCCACTATTGCTGCTTACAGTGTGTATATTACCTCAAATAATAAACTGATATTGCAAGGTAGGTAATTTTAAGTTAGACTTTAACCACTATAAGTAATTATTTACGTATATAATTTTTGAAAATTTATCGCGCAGCAAGGTACACTAAACTGACACATAGAAAAAAATATACCTAGCTATTGACAGCTGTGATAAGCAAAGTTGTAATCATTTGACGATACATTGTATGATCAATTATTTTAATTGGCGGAAATTTAAAAATTATTTAGTATGATTTAGTTTAGTAGGTAAGGCCTTCATCATTACTTAATTCAGCTTTTTGAGGTAAAATCAAAAATACACGCTGTATAGAATCTGAATGGCGAGCGATTATGCACTAGTAATTATGACTACGTCATACTGAACGCTACAGTAATAAAAATCTGGTCGTGAAGTCAATCTCTTGCTGTTGATCTTATGCCGATCGCTTACTTATAACATCACCTTTAACAAGGATAAGTGTGATCTAGACACATACTTGTTACAGATTTTGAGATCACGGTTAAATGTATTTGTATTGCTTCGCCTTCAGTTCTCAGTTTAACAGTTTTCAATTCAGAGGTCAGCCATAAAGACGACCATATTAAATTTAATGAAATATACTCGTATATATATGTACAGTATGCAAGGGCACCCCGATCATAAGGTTGCGTTTCCACCAGAGATGTGCGAGGATGTGTTTCCATACAAATGACACCTCGCTCGAGTCATTAATAGGTGTCATTTGTATGGAAACACATCCTCGCACATCTCTAGTGGAAACGCAGCCTTATGATCGGGGTGCCCTAAACGCAGCCTAAGAGCTGGGATTTCTAATCGGCCGATTGGCATGAGAAAGTTTAAGTTCTTTCCAATACTGCAACAATGCGATATTATTATAATTGAATGGTTTCAGTTTTATTTTAGTCGCGTGCGTTCTTTGTTTTGAATACGCATTTAAATATTTATAACTTCATAACGTTTACAGTTGTTTGTAAATTGGTTGAACGTCATGTCGAGGGCATTACAAACGGCATCGTCAGAAACGTTGCAATTGGTTAGCTTGTAGGTATTGCACAAAATAAAGCGATTTATCTACCAGTGCATCATAAATATAGAGGTTAAGCATACGATCAGTCACAGACAGTAGACAGAGGTGTCAAGTTCGCGCAAGCCTGCATATGTCGGTCACTGCAGGTTGCAAACTGATCCGACTTATTACGAATGCACTATTTCAAGTCTAGACATTCTGTCTTATAACACATTGGCAGTGACACAAAAGTTGTGTCATTTCGGTAGGAAAAAATATGCAATCCAATGCAGCGAATGTAATCAAAAACCACAGATCAGTATAGATAGCTAACAGTGGTATGGAACATGTCGCAGCGTTATGGCCGATAGGCCTTTATAGTGTGACAGATGCGCGCCCTATGAGCCAGTCGCAACTTACCCGCAACTGCAGGATGAGCTCGGACATATCCGCAAAATGCCGAATTGTGCCGTTATTTCTTGTAAAAATAGGAGTGTAAATAAACATTTCAAGGACTATTGAGTCACGTACCACATGAAAGTATTGATTTTTTTAGTTATTAGTTGACAAAACCATGTATTTTTACAAATAATATATAACAACAAACCGCTGACATAAATGTCATAATGATTTTACTTGGGCGTACCAATTGGTAGAACTATTCAGTGGCAAATTGTATGTGCGTTTTACATTGACGGCTTAGAATAGCAAGCAAGTTGCAATTTGGTAAGTGACCGTGCAATGTATTCAATTGCTAGCGATATTCACAACCGTCCTGTCATTTCTTGGTACGGCCGCTGCGAGCAGGCCGCGAACTAGAGGTACGACTGACCGTGCCGATGACAAATAGTGTCGATAAATTGTTGATGTGTTTGATTATATTCAATTTTTCTTTCATATTTTGACCTTTGTATCAATATCTTATCTTCATAAAGGTAAAACAATATATATAGATTATATCGCGTATTATATTATTTTGAGCCTTTTACAATAGCCGTTGTCAAAGGTTGAAATTGTTTTATTTAAATATGTGACCATCGCGGAAACGGCTGATAACATTATATTTATTAAGGGTACAACCGTCTAAATAATTATTTGTTCATGTGATTCCCAGCCACAATTAAGATAATGTCGTTAATAAATTGCTTTGTTCATATTCAAATATATGTTCATAATTGACATTCTGTAGTTTATTATTTACAAACCAGATCCGACACGAAAGTAAGAAAAAAGTATTCTAATTTATTATTAAACGACATAAAATGAAAACAAACAATATAAGAACTTAACTACCTATAAATAAAAAAACTACTACTTTACTCCGTGCGGTGACGGAGTAAGAATACAAAAATCACCGCCCCTCTCTTCCCGTGGGTGTCGTAGGAGTCGACTAAGGGAAATACTGAGTAACCAGCTTCTCAGCCGGTGGTAGGGTATTTTTACTAGTACCCGCCTGGTTGGCTACCACCGTACATTCGGTGTAAACGCCCGTGAAATGACTTACCTTCGTGTTTGCCGTGTTTCGGGGTCAGCCGGTGTATTTACCAGCATCTAGCGGGCCAGCAAGGCGGTGGCAACTAACAGGTTACTGATTGTCTCCTGTTCGTTGCCGCCGCGATTTGGGTTCTACTTTTCACTTACGATCAGGTGGAGTGGAGCCACTTTGTTGTGCCAACGTTATTTTTATTGGGTCGGCAACGCGCATGTGACACCCTGAGGTTGCCGGCGCCCATAGGCTACGGTGACTGCTTTCCATCAGGCGGGCCGTATGCTTGTTTGCCACCGACGTGAAACAAACGTGAAAAAAAAAAAATTGGCCTAAATCGCCGTCAGTGGGCAAGGTACCCAGAAGGCTGGCCGCATTCCCCCGTTGTATAGCTATACTTAAACGCTGTGCAAGGTACTGGCCGGCCCTCTGGTCGCCTGAGGTCTCTCTTAGGCGAGCCGCTAGATCTTTAAAAAGTCCATTCATGTGCACTTGGCCCCCATAGCCCCAAGGTCTCCACACCAAACGCCGCAAATATGTAGCTGGTTCCTAAGGCAGCATATTTGCGGCGCTTGAGATTTTCGGCTAATGATGCCGCGGCGCCAGCAGCAACGCCGGTGACCGAAACATGGGACGGCGCCAGAGTGTCAACGCAGGTGGCGTCACAAACTAGCGGTCGGCCCATGCTTCAGGGCACCAGCGTCATTCCGTCAGGCCTCTTGCCGTCGTCCCTGGCCAGACCGTTGGGCTCTAGGACGGCCGGTATTTTCGCGCTAACAAGGGCGCGACGGATAACATAATGTTTATAAAGATTAGATACATCGTCCAATGCGATATTTTAATCTATATTTATTTCTTATTAAACGATAGATCGATTTTAATGTTTTCTTAATATTCCGGCCTTAGCAAATATCTATGGATAATAATTTATCGACGTAGCCTCCTCTCTAGTGCCGCATCATATGGTAGCGCTTTAGCCAATCACAGCGTGGCAAAGGCCCGACCTCGGGGACACCGAGACTCATTACAATTTCGCTTCGTTACAAATCTCTCTCTTTCATATATCTATGTCAAAAACGGACATTGGCTTAGGTTAAATTAATTCTCGATATTGTTCGTACGATCAACCAAGCTATTCGCCTTACATATATCCATACAATTTGTATGGTATGGAGATGTTTACTGTACGTGTACGTAGTACGTACATGAAAATCAACCAAGTGAGGTATAGCGTGTAACAAAAATACAATTCATATTCAAATAATGCAGAAATAAGGGGAAGGGAAGTACTTTACGGAAAAAATATAAAAGCTAAACCCCATTAAACTTTTGGACGCCAACGACTAATATATTGGTACAGATGTAGTGAGAAATGACTTGCCTTCGGAAACGTTCGTCAACGTCATGCTGTTTCAGTCTATCTCACTGAGACTGACAGTAATAGCTGTCATGCTACTTCAGTCAGACTCGGTGACACTGCCTGAAACAGCATGTGTTTACGAACGTTTCCGAAGGCAAGTAATTTCTCACTACTCCTGTTCCGCAGGTTCAACGCCAAAGACCGATATATAAGTTTTGGTCCACAGAGCAAAATAGACGTACACGCATGTGTGTAAAATTAAATTTCAGTTTTGAAATTTTGTGTTGACGTGGCGTGTGAGTGACAGCTTTTCTATTTGACGTGGCGTCAAAAAGGTTAAAATCTTTTGTCATTATTTCTAACTGCGAATTTTTAAATTGACTGTGTGTCAAGTGAGTAATGATAAGTATGTTGATTTATCAACTTAATAATATAAGTTTCACTTTTGTATGTGGATCATATTGCATAAAATTAAAATGAATGAGGTCAATATGCATAATGCTCTTAAGGTCTCTCATGAACTCGGGGTATGAAATATCAGTTTAAATGACGTTGTAATTAAAAACACGCGTATTTAGGTCATGACACACTATAAATATGAGGTGTAAGCTTAATGCAGATCTAAGATTTAAGTAACTGATATTATCTAAGCTAATCGATATTTACACATGTTTCAAAATACCTTCAATCGCTTTGAACTTCAAATGCTTAAGCAAGGTGGAACATGGTATAAGTAGTATTTTAGCCAGCTGGTATTATTTGATTAGACTAGTGATCGAATAGACGAACAAAAGTCACCGGCATAGCCCTCCGGATTAACAAACTGAAGTTGCTTCAGCAGTGGACATCTTATGGCTGAAATGATGATGATGATGATACGTCTTATGGCTGAAATGATAATTATTTACAACTAGGCTACATTTGTCACGACCCCAGTTCCCAACTCTTCCCGAGTTCAGTAAGGGATGGAAGTGTTCCTGACAATTTATTATTTTGACATTCATTTTGATGATGGACAGCAGCTAACTATGATGATAGTGGAAGTACTACTGCGATCGCCAATCCGATTGCCAACCATGATAATTATGGGCATTCTCCTCCTAATTAATCCACATGCTTAGATAAGAAACATATGTCTAGCAGTGGGTTGATATATTACAGACCAGCGGTGAAAATGTCGGAAAAAAACAAAATGTTTTTTCGGGAATGTATGAAAACTTGTTTTTTTTTTCGTTTTTTCGGGTTTTTACAGAAACAATCAATGTCACTGTCACTGTCACTCCTTGCCGTCTATTTCAATTGACTTTTCCTCAGTGACATCGCGTTCTCCTGGTATAAGTGAAAATTAGACCTAATTTACATTAGTTTAGAGTTGAAAATTAAAGTGGAAAAGGACCATGCCCAACTTTGTATGGAACTTTGCCCCAAAGTCAACACAGCTAAAAGTTACATTGTTGAATAGGTCTTTAAATCTACTTCATTTCATTCTATAGGCACCAAGATGAATTCCATTGCAGAACTGAGATATTCATATTTGTCAGTGTGAAGATTGTATTCACACTGACAAAAATATGAATATCTCATAGATCAGAGATACTGGTCGTTAATCATTAGGATATCGAAGTGTGTAAAAAAAAAGATTGTGCACAAGTGATTGTATGTTAATCACCTCACTCGCTTAGTTTCTTTTGACATTAGCCTTTTTTTACATACAAAATAAGGGTGATCACTGGTAGCTGCAGCTACCAAAATAAACTAGTGGCTAAATCTACAGAGGTTTTCTACTGAATTAGCTCGTATTCAGGCTGACAAATATATGAATATCTCAGTTCTGCAATGGAATTCGATTTCGTGCCCATATAATGAAATGAAGTAAAGTTAAAGACCTATTTAATGATCTAACTCTCATGTTTGTTGGTCTTGGGGCAATTTTGACGCATGGTCCTTTCATTGTTTTTTTTCGTAAAAATCAGGAAAAAAAAGAGCTCTTTGGAAAGAAACGGGATTTAATCCGGAAATTTTCAACGCTATTTACAGACTCAAGTGAAGAACAAGTGTCGACCAGGTTATAGGACAAATTTGACAAGTATTTAAAAAGCCTTTCAATGACTATGTCCTTTCAATCATTTTCATCTATTTCTACATCAACATCGAAGGCGCAATCCTAATTAAGCGAGATGACTGATGCAAAAACAGAGTAATAAAGTGTTTTAATTTTACTCGGCTAACGAACCCGAAAGACGGATGTCGACACTCACTTACAGCAAATTGAGCTTCAGTTTTTGTCTTAAGTCATGTGATCTATAGAGCCAATCCATCATGGTCGCTCGGTCCAGCCCCGATCGTATCTGTTAAGTCGTAAACCTTAGTAGGTATGTAGCGTTGAGTCATAAACGTATGGGAGCAAGGTGCCCCGGACGTCCTCTGGCCATTAACCTGTGTAGCCTCCATACCTAATGATCATGAAATAGCCTGTAACGGCTGTAACCCTGGTATTTAATAAGCTACCACTTTTCAGAGTCAATATAGATACTATGACAATAATTTTACATTGTTTTAAAATTGAATCATATGTAGAATAAGTGTATATTTCAAACAATGTATACATATGTTTAAAATATACACTTATAACGTACAAAGGAGATATCTTATACACATGGGAATCGGCAAAAATCAATCAAATTCGGTTTTAGTACTAGCTCGGCTTGATCTAGGCATTATTCAATATGACCTTAACTAACTATTGGGCTGTTAATTACGTATTAAGACGGATTTTTATTTTGTTGTAGTTTTTTAAAATTTTCCAAAATAGGATTTTTTTATATTTTTCCTACTTGGAATCGCGAGCTTTTTCGATCCTCATTAGCAGAAAAGTGTCCCGAAAATTCCACATATTTTTGCCTTCCACTGAGTTTCGATCGAAAGTGTATCAATTCAAAAAGTAACTCCGCCCATCAGCCTTTTTCATTTCAATATTCTTAATTGGAAAGCTAGATCACAAGCAATTAGTTAAATTAATAACAAAATATTATTGTTACCTAGGTATGCCGTTCTAGACATTTAATACACTTTTGTTTGTGAAAGGAGATACTTTATCAGAGGTCAATTCAAACAGCCTGAAATATCACGCCACGTCACGGAACTATTACGGTATATCACATGAGGAATGTCTTTTCAAAAGGGCCTATTCCACTGTGTCAACAATGGTTATTTTTTATGTTTTCATAAGAGAATTAATCTCTATTGACACAGTGGAAATAAACTTTTCTGAGAAGACACTCTTCATATTATAATATACAAGGGTATGTAGATTATAAGTAGTCTTAGGGTGCGGCTCCACTGACGCAGAGCGGAGCGGAGCTGTGCAAAATTGACGAATTACATTCTTCAAACTCAAAATTCGAACCACTGGCACTGTGATGAGGCCTCATTGGCCGAGCTCCCACAGCTCCGCTCCGCGTCTGTGGAGCCGCACCCTTAATATGTATCACTATGTTGTACGGAATAAAATCAGATATGAAAAACCTATGTTTATTCTCGGCCGTCCCACTTCCCAAATAATAAATCACGTTTAGCCATAAAATAGCGTCATTCAGTGATCTTAATCGACAGTCCGACACGTAATAAATACAAGGATACCTTTTTGCACGATCGTTCATACTTCATAGTACCTACCGATATAAAAACGAAAATTAAAATGACACGAGTAGCGGTCAACTACCCTTCATCCGATTTGGCTAGGCTTGTTTTAAATTAAGTTGTTGTCATAGCATTAGGCCACTACTACTTTATTTAAATATGTTAATATGAGAAACCGAAGATTGATACATTCTTTTATCTCATTTTATTATCTAGGTATGATTACATTTAAAGTATTTGGGTAGAAGGTCTATACTTGCTTATACGTATATTTCAATAATGTTTTCTTTTTTTATATCCATGGAAATAAAAATGTCCTTATGAAGATTTTAATTGAACTAGATATTTCTTTATTCCGACAAAATGTGAAGGAGATGATGAGGTAAAAAAAGATTTAACCTGTTACAAGTAATGGGTGGTAATGTAAACCCTTGCCCTTGTGCGACGGCCATAGGCGAGTGTGCAAGGTCGCCAGCGCTCGAGTCTCGACCTCCAGGGCTCAACGACCGCGCCTTCCGGGTGCCGATTCCACTACTTTTGTAAATAGCATATCTCATATTATGATTGTGAACCTTATGTCCATAATCATAAGCAACTCCTCAACTAGTAGAACGACTACTTCATTAACATTTAAATTTATGAAAATATTGTTTATTTTTAAAGAACTTATCGAAACCCCGCTGCGAAATAAATTAACACTCCTTGTTCGTAACGAAATTATAAGACGTTGCATTAAATGGCTTGGATTTAATTATAATTAAAATAAATATCAATGCATTGCATCGGTATTCAGAGCACTATGTCAGTAGCAGATAGCAATTAATCGATCACAAAGATAGTAACTGCACGACCTAGTCTATATTAGTGTGCCTAGATACTTAGATTAGACGTAGAAAGTGTAGTACGAATACATCTTACAGTGTTCTATAATTATCAAAGTATGTGTGCTAGTGCTACGTGACATATCGATTCAACATCGCATTACGTCACTTTGCGAACTGATATGTTTGGTTCAATACACCTCACATCACAAAGAGACCTATCTATCCATACTATATTATTTGAAAACCATTGCCTGAGTGAATAAAATATACATCCTGAAAAGCAAAAAGTGGCATCTGGAGTTACCTGGAGTCTTTAATTGCATTTACTTAGTATTTATTAAATTCACGATTGATTAGATAGTATTATATTTTTAACGAGGAAGTTAACTTCTTTATATCTGTGTAATTATGATTTATTGAATGAATACTCTTGATCTTTATAAATATCACGGTTAATGTCAATGTTACCAGTTATCAGTACTAATTAAGTAAATGCCAACAAGTACCAATAAAATTACTAAGTACCTACCTATGTAATTGATTTGTCAATAAGTACTTTGAGAAAAACCTCGTGTATTTTTTTTCTCATAAGTGTTATAATTTTCTGCAAATACTGTTTTTATACTTATATTACAAAATAATTAATAATCTTTGGCATTTAATCTTATCTACTGTTGGTAGATTCGGGTCCTTCAAGTCTAATTTTAGGAATCTTCTCATTTTTACGGCTCTACTGAACTTAAAAGACTGCCGAGTCTTTTAAGTCGAGAGTAAAGTCCTTGGTCAAGGCATAAATTAAGTAGGTACAGTCAAGGGCATTAATATATATACACTTCTCCATACTGACCCCTTACAGATGTGTCTATATATTAATGCACTCGACTGTACTTCCTGAAAGCTCAAGTCCTAACATAAAGACTCGCTTTTGAAATGTCATCAAAAAAATAAGAATGTCACTTGGAAAGTGAACACAGTGTTAAAAGCAAAGTTATACATAGACAATGACAGTTTCATATAAAGAAATCTTCCTTCCGCTAGCAGTTCCAAAAGTGTTATCGCGAACTTCAAAATTTAATTTCGAGTATTTATTATTATTTTTTTTTTATACCGCGTCGGTGGCAAACAAGCATACGGCCCGCCTGATGGAAAGCAGTCACCGTAGCCTATGGGCGCCTGCAACCCCAGGGGTGTCACATGCGCGTTGCCGACCCAATAAAAACTTGTACACTCCTCTTTTGAAGAACCCCATACTGTAGTCCAACGGGAAAACCTCAGCAGGGAGCTCATTCCACAGACGGACCGTCCGCGGGAGGAAATTCCTCTGAAACCGCACGGTGCGCGACCATTTAGGTTGCAAGGTGTGAGGATGAGCGCCCAGTCGGTGGCGAGCGGTGCGATGATGAAAAGTGGACGTTGGCATCATGTCGAACCGTTCTTCAGAGCACAGCCCATTGTACAGACGATAGAACACACATAAGAAGGCGAAGTCTCTCCTTAGACTTAAGGGTTCAATACCGCCTGTGAGTCTGGGATCGTCGACTATTCGGACAGCTCGTCTCTGAACCGAGTCAAAGGGTGCAAGCTGGTATACAGGTGCTCCTGCCCAAAGGTGACAGCAATACTCCATATGGGGTCTGACTTGCGACTTATATAACAGAAGTCTTTGCCCCGGAGTAAAGTATCCCCTCGCTTTATTGAGCACACCGAGCTTTTTGGATGCCAGCGTAGCTTTTCCCTCTAGGTGACATCGGAATTGGACGTCGTTGGAAATGTCGACTCCGAGGATCCCAATACTCCCTGACATGGTAAGAGCTGTGTCTTGGAACTTTGGAGCCACAGTAAATGGGGTTTTTTATATTATGTCTCCGTCACATCAACAAAGGAAGTAGAAATTACCTATTAGAGTGACAGAGACGGATGCTCGAAATTAGTGAATTTCGAAGTTGGATTAGGCCTGCAGTTGCTCTTTTGATGATCTAACTGCACCTCTTGGGAATGCAGGTAGAGCTGGTTAGCACAGTTGCCAAAAGCAATTGACTAGTTATTTAGTTCAAAAATACTCGTGACGGCTTCAAACCCATGTCACTCGCTTTTTTTAACCTTATAATACTACTGTTTAATAAAATACTATAATTTTTTTTTATATTAATAAAACTAAGTTTCAGAGGAAGTATATTGAGTCTTCTTGAAGAACTTGTACGACTCGAGATTTTCCCAACGCTACGAGTTTCATATCCCTTATAATTGATAGTGTTAGGTATGAAATTATTTATATAATAAATATGTATATGTAGGTATAATAAGTCATCGCATGTCATCGTACTGTTTTTATCAAATGCCTACTTCGACCGTACTTCAAAAAACGTAACCACGCGTTGTAGCCCCGTCAAGTCACCAACCTGTTTATTATACCGATCAAGCAATAATAGTCTTTATGTGTATCGGTGTAAGAAATATGCCATTAATACGAACAACTTTGGTAACGATTATCATTCGTGAGATATTAATTATCCGATGTCAGTTAGGAGACTAGGTATTAATTAAGAATGAGTGGACAGACAAGACAATAGAAAAAAGTGTTTAATTAGACATTCACTCGCCTCCATATTCACAGAATGATTGATTAAGCTTTAAATAATCTGATCAACCTTCCAGGCCAATGGTGGATATGTCCGCACCGTAGTCCAAACGCTAAAGACGGATTAAAAAAACAAAGACCAATGCACGCCTATAATTCAACTTTAATTTTAACAACACTTTCTTCTTCTTCTTTTCAAGAGTTGTTAAAATTAAGACACTGAAGAGCTCACAGACAGTCTCGACAATCTGCGAGTTCTGCAGTGTAATACGGCATAAAAATATTATACAAGTTATAATTCTTACAAAAGACTAGATCTCTATCATATTAATTTACTTACTATTTTTCAAATATTTACCTATTTTTATATGAAAAATATGGGTGAAAATCGTGAAAGTCTAAATCAATGTGTCATAATGTTTCATTGAAAATAAACAATATTTTTACCTGTATATTTTGATGTCTTTACATATCAAAGTATTTCTATATTATATTATGTATTCATATAGCACAACTGACTTTTCGAAAGTAGATAGATTCTCATATTTTGCTGTACCCACTATCCAGTAATAGTTTGTGAATTGTTTTTTTATATATATCTAACCTTAAGACTAATACGTTGGCGTAAGATGAAACGATTTCTTGAATGGGGTAAGACAAAATGCTACCAGCAGAAGTTGTGGCAGAAAGACGATTTTTTATCTTTCCTCATTCAAAAAACTGTGTCATCACCCCAACGAACCTTACTTATAAAATTATATGTAAGTACACTTATACAAATATACATGGACAATGTACGCATCATCTTCAAGCTCCTGGACATTTACCTTATAATGTTGTTAACGAGCTTAAACATACCTACTATACTGTTTCATTATTTCTATTCTTTATTACCCACTAAAATCATAAACGCAAACGAACACATTTTTAAATAAACATTACCTACACACATCAAAGGGCCTTAAACGCAACCAGTTTACCTCCGAGAAGGTTAATAGTTGCACTTACGTTCCCGTGCTTCATACAAATGTGATATATTACTCGTAAGTAGCCTCGTTTATAATATTGTCAAGTTTATTCTTCCGGTGGCAGATACTGGGTTGCCAATGCACTTCCGACACGGCTGTCGACAGATCTGTGTCAATGACTGCGTCGCGCCACTTGAATGTAAAGGTCAATATATCGTTTTATCGAGCCACAAATTTAAGATAAAAATGTTGTTCTGTCACTGCAATTGCTAAAGCTGTGATACTGCAGGAATGACAAGTTCACTATATATTTATATGCACTGTAATCTCACTTATTAACTTTATGTTCCGTTTTATGAGTACCTTACACTAATATTCATTTGTTGTTGGCTAGCTTTAATCTGGCGCCATCTCTGAACCTATAAGAGATTTTTATAGGTGTAGGTATGTATGCTCCAACACGGATATAATTGCATTTTTAAAACCACGTAAATCTTTTTTGTGCTTACATTTCATTGCCAAGTTTGATTTTACTAATACTTGACAGTGCAACTCTTGAAGTAGGTACTTAAATATTGACATAAATACGGTCAAACATATATATTATGTTTGACCGTGAAACAAATTGTAGATAAAGATAGAACACATTTATTTACCATTCGTTATGATTGTTATGAATGTTATGATTTATTTAGCATTGTATGAAGTCCGAGTCAAATGCGACTTGACAATAAATATTATTTTAGACAGATATTACAAAAAAACTTGTTTTAATTAAATAGAATAGTTTACAAGTTATAATGGTACCTTAGTACACAACGAGCTACATCCGTTTCCCGAAGACGGTGTTGCAACTGCACGCTGCAT
>JALPQI010006091.1:0-53976 GCA_025490895.1 Thaumatotibia leucotreta
GAATAGAATAGAAGAGGCCGTCTCCGATACTTAGTCTTATCACTAGGTATTAAAAAAGTCAGAAAAAAAATCCATCACATCACATTATATTTTCCGTATTGTTCAACAGTTGTAAATTAACTACCGAAATATTATTGTAAATTGAATATTTAATGCAAACTAATAACAGTTTTAAAATTATATTTGGGTACTAATGTGTTACTTATGTTTCATCAGAAGGTACCTGCAATAACTAAGAAGAAAATTACCAGATGAAAATAACAACTTTCTTTTTCGCGCGGAACGGGTAAGTAATGGGGTGCTACGCGACCAGTATACGTGGTTACAGTAGACATGTTTCAAACAGTTGGATATTTTGATCTAATACAACAGCCTGATACTTGTGGTCGAGCTCCGGCTCGTACAAATGAGTTTTCAAAAACGTTTGTATGAAACATGATTTGATATTCACAAGTACTTTACGGTAATGGAAAACATCGTGAGAAAACCACCAGCATACATCTGCGACGAAATTCAAGAATGTATGAGAAGTTCCCAACAGTTGTCGCTTTTTGCCGTTTGTATAACGTATGTTAAAAATAATTGTTCTACTCCACGGGACAGGCTTTGCCTAGTGTGGAGGTCAGTAAAAACTTGTATTTCCAAAATTATTATCCGAAATAAACGAATTTTATTTTATTTTTTTATTTTTATTTTAATTAGTATTGGGCCAGCGTTGGGGCCACGCTAAATAGACACGCCGAGTGTTGGAAAATAGCCAGATTACAATAATATTACACACACGATGTGACCGTATGTACTACAAGTTAAAACCGTATAATATTATTTTATTTAAATGATAAAATTGCTCCAAATCTTTTGTTATCAAACTAATTTTTGGCGGTACGACAGTCTTTTGACATATTTTATTGCAACGGAATCATTATATTTTAATTCTAACTTGCGACACACTAAAATACCATCTGTCAACAAGATCAAACTGGCGCATTAAACAGGATAGTAAACTCCGTTTGAAGTTAGAAAACCCTTTGGGTCGAAGAAAAAGATGTTCGACAACAATTGCCAGTGACACAGAATAAAGCCGACGCAGCATAGGAAGGCTCCCAATATGATGGACCGATGACCTGGCAACGATATGTGGAATCCATTGGATGTGGGCTGCGAACTATTTACATTTTGGTATGCTATGATAGGGGATTTGGGGGACCTAATGTCCATCGACAGATAATAAGTATCATTCATTACTATCATCATATAACGAAGATGAATAGAGTTAGTCCAAGCCCAGTTATTGTTGGAAATACATATTATGTTAGAACATGATGGGAAGAGAAAACTGTTATCTATTGATCAGATGGTGGTTTAGGCGGTCATTGGTGGTGTTTATTGAACATTTATGTGGTATTTATCTCAATATATAGCAAATAATACGATCGAATTCCTCTTTATTCACGTGACCTTCACGCGGAAATCACGCCGCTGCCGCCGACTTTTAGGCAGACGCCGCCGCCGATCATTTTGACATCGGCGCACACGTCTACTACCTAATACCTAACAAATTATTTTTCTGATATTGTTATAATTACTCTGACATTGCCGTAGACAAAACCCAGTAAAACAATTCAGCGTTTATTGAATGCAAGTACTGTTTTAAACAAGTTTACTGCGACGGGCCATAACATACCGCGCAATTCCTATTACCCACGTTGATATACAGCGGATAGATGCGCTCTCGGGAAACTAACTAGAAACTTGCATGCCGGTCAGGATTGATTTACGACGCTGTTCTCAAGCTGTATACTGTTCTATCTGATAATAATAAGCCTGTAATACGACTTAAGGAATATGCCGCTGTGAAAGTGGTACGAATTGAGATAAACTCTCATTTTAATTTAACAAATAAATCAATTTCACTCGCACGTTAAAGATAATCTTATACACTTGGCCCCATACATATGAATTTGACTAACCAAATGAAATTAGCACGACATTTATTAGATAATATTAGGAATCGTTTTCGGTCTTTGCCGAGCTATGAAATGAATGACTACGGGCGGAACGGACTCATTAATGGCTCCTTTTTACATTAGTCGCTGTCAAAATCTTAGTACCCATGCAGTTTATGGTAGAGAATTATTTAGTCAAGTGGTGATACTTAAGCGAAGTTATAAGGATATTCACTATAGCGTGAAATATATGTCATGTGGTCACGGCCAAAAAATAAGGATACCTATTCAAGAAGTCAAATATTTTGATAGTTAGTTATTTTCAAAATAACCGATGCGTCAAGTTTTCTGTTCATACTTACATTTAAAAAAAGTGGTAGAATAGGTATCGTTAATTTGTAAAATTTTGTTATACAGTCTTGTGACAAATAACAAAACTATTTATAAAAAATACCAATTAATGATTCCGCTCGCAGTGGAAGGCAAGCCACCTCATCTAGTAACTGAGTCGCTTATCTTAGGCTCAGTTTGACGACCTATAAAAAAGCTTCATGACTGCTCAGATACTTAACTATAAGTGTAAGTACTAGTAAAATTTCACAAAACTAAGCATATAAGAAATATCTCGGTATTCAAAGTCAAACTATTCTTTATTCAAGTAGGTCCAGCAACAAGCGCTTTGAATCGTTAAAAAAAGCCTACTCGAAAGTCTACTTCCGGTTCTAAACCTACACCACCGATCCGAGAAAAATCCAACAACAAACTAAGCGGGACTGTTTTTTACAATAATAATACATTTTACAGGTATAATACATATTTTCATTGAAAAAACTTAACAAAAAAATATTTAAAATAAATACAGATTTAGTACAATTAACTAAAGATGTAGTCTCCAATAGTAAAAAAAAAATTAATCTAATGATTTGTTAAAAATGTACGATGTAAAGATGTAAAACAGAATGCAATTGTTTTAACAAGTTAAAAATTGTTATCTGTTGTGCATTATTATTCAGTTAGAGATGTCTCTAGTCGTCAGATTAAAAAAGCTCTATTATGATGTACTGGGGTAATTTAGAATTTTAAAAAATGCCGGATAATTTCGGAAGGAGACACTTAAGACGATGTAATTAAGAGTGATCTTCCTGTGATTTTCAGAATTATACTTCATTCGAAATTATTCCAAGGCACCGTAATGTGTACGCTCCACCTACAGCAGACGGAAAGCATAAAGTCACAAGCCATCTCATCTAGTAACCGAGTCGCCGATTCCAGGTTCAGGTTGACGACATATAAAATGGCTTCATGAGTGTTCAGATACTTGACTACAAGTACATATAAGTGAAATTAACATTCTATTCACAAAACTACGTTTATCCTCGTCCTGCCCGAATACTAAATTAGAGCTTTTGAAATTGAAACCTAATGAGTTCGAAAATATAATCGCTTTTCTTTTGTTCGAAGCAATCGAATATGTCCTTTATAAATCACATTGGGCAGGACGAGGATAGAAGAAATACCAATTAATGTGTTTGCTCCACCCGTAGCAGACGGCAAGAATATCAAAATCAAACTATTATTTATTAATGTAAGCTAATTAATAAACATTTTTGAAGCGTCTGACACAATAGCAAGGAAAACAAAAAGCTACTACCGGGTTCAAACCCTACACCACTGAACTGAGAAGAACCAGTAAGAAACTCAGCGGGACTTATTTTTTCAAAACAGAATAATAACACATATTTCTAAAATAACATAGGTACATTAAAGAAGTTTACATCAAAATACAATAAACAAAAAAAATGTTCAAGTTCACAATATTGCATCTATATCTATACTATTAGAGATGCAGGTAAAGGTCTCTAGTTGTCAAAATAAAGACATAAAGTCACAAGCCACCTCATCCAGTAACCGAGTCGCTGATCTCGGGCTCAGGTTGACGACCTATAAAAAGGCTTCATGTGTATGCGGAGTGCGGGACCCTCGGCAGCCTAGTCAATGCGGGCGACCGGATACCTCCTTATATCTAGATCTAGTGCTAGCACGTCAAAACAAGAATTGTAGGTTGTGTTGGAATATTACACTACTGTCTATTACTTGCGTACTTGAAGCTGCGATTACACTTATTATCAACAATATCCTTAGCACGAGTTTATTGCTGTAGACTATGTACTTAAGTACACCTACCTATTTTTCATGATCGTTCGCACCAATACTCGTACGCTTAAAGGTTGGTGGCACCTGGATGCTTAGCCAAGTTGTCAATCGCTAGGGCTTAGTAGCGTATCGTAGTTTTCCCTCTATGTCACTCTTTCGTATTAGTACGACAAAGACAGTTAGCTGCCTTTCGCTTACGACTGACGATTAAGCGTTAGCGATTGGCAACTTGTCTAAGCACCCTGTTATGGACACTTTTGACTAACATAAGCTAGTGAAGAACATTTCAACCTTAACCCATTATAGGGCATCGGTCTCAAAAACTACCTTTTTGTATTTTTTTCTTGTGCTTTTTTTTTGTACTATAGGATGGCATCGAGGAGGAAGATGGCATTGAGTCTTACCCTTTAAAGGGTTAATCCTAAAACAAACGGTTGTAAAATAACTGTTGAAGAACAAATGGGAGCTATCCATTTGTTCTTCAACACTTATTTTACAATCGTTTGATATAAATTAATATACATCATTGAGTCATTATCATTATCCATTACTTGTGCCATCATAAGCTATAAAATGCGAAGGTTGCTGTGATAAGGATAATTATAAGATTATGTATGATTTACAAATAAACAATAAACTTTAATCTTCATATATTCTTGTTTGACAGCTTCAGGAGAACCGAATGCAAAATCAATCCAAGGTATACCTACTGCAAATCAATATGAGCCGACGTTTTAATGCACATTGACAGCACCAATTCTCATTAGAATTCTGAACCTCATTCCAGCAAGTGTGAAAGCTAAGCAGCGGTTAGCTGCAAAATCTATAACCTCGTATTTCATCTACATACGTTTTCAACCCCGACCTTACTGCACAGTGTAAAGGTTGAATATGGGGGAAAGCGTGGTGTGATACGAGTTTTCGACAGTCATTTGTTGAGTAGAGGCAAGTGAAGTGACCCGTAGCTGGGTCGAGCTTTTGTTTTGACGATCGCGAGAGGACAGACGTCGAAGCAAGCCTGAATGAGGCGGGCATTAATTAATGTAAACGAACACGGTACTGGTGCGATCTTAATGGAAACCGGAATAAAGGAAAATAAGTGGATTTCAGTCGATAGTGATTTGTTTATTTACTTTGGGTGTACAGCCTACGGATTATTTATGACGGTTGAATAATTTTCAAACTTGGGTTTGCAAGAAAATTAATTTGGTACACTTGGCTTAGTTAAAATAACTTTCAATAGCTACGTAATTTAAACGTTGCTGAGACAATACATGGACTACATCTCGAATTCTTTGCTATTATACAGCGTGTGTATTTGAGACGGGTGAATATTTCAATGGCGATTACTATCGGACCTAGGGAATGTCTTTAGGAAATTAAGGTATTAATTTTTTCATCCCAAAATAATTGAGCACGCAATGTACATTGCATCCACTGGTAGCCACATTAATTAACGTATACATAAGTATCTAAACGTCATCATACGTGTGTCATGTCAGTTGGACGGCATACATTGCTGGCGAGTTGCACTTTAGATAAATCATTACACCTAATTAACAGCAAAATTTTACGAAATGATTATCTTATACGATTTGTAGGATCAGATAATATCTGATCCTTATTATAGGTGGATTAATTATTCGCCCCTATAAAATACACTTGCTGAATTTTTTCCAAGTAATGTATGTACCTGCATAGGGATGTTTATTATTGTTTGTATCTCATCTACCATTATCTACTACCTTACTAGTACCTATATATTGATTTAAACTTTCACGATTATTACTCATATTTTAACGACAAACGGGTCTTAATCGCGTAAACTAACGTTTAATGTTATTCTGACGTTTCGGGTATAACGTTACACCCGCAGTGGCAGACTGCCGACGACCATGGGTGTAACGTCGTGCACAAAACGTCAGGATAATATTTAAACGTAAGTTTATGCGATTAAGACCGGCTTGTCGTTAAAATAAAAAATATTCTACTACTGTCTGTCTACATATAATAAATCAAAGAAAAATAGCTAATCTATTGTTAATAATATGTATTTAATTGTTTATCTCCTACTCAAAGGAGAAGGTAGTAAATTCAATTGCTACAGAAATAAAGTTGCATGAAGATCAAGAATCAAGATGTGATTTTCCGTGCCAGCGAGTTATCCTTAACCGTAAGATTTTGTAGTTATACCACCTTATCGTATTATATTTGTGGTAGTATAAAATATGTGTGATAATCGTGAAAGTTTTAACCAATACAAACATAATTATAATACCTAATTTCTATCAGGGGCCAAATCACGTAAAGATAAATATATTACTAGAATGACTGAAGGAACAATATTTTCCTAAATCATCTGTCATATTTGTTTCAAATGCATATCTGTTAGATATAGCAATGTACAAGTTACAGAATATTCTAAAAATTGCGGGAATATACTCGGAAATTTCCGAGTATTTTCATGATAATTTAAGAGTATGTTTTCATTGAGAATGTTTCCATGAGGACTTATAAAAATGTGTTATAAATAATTATTCTAAATCGTAATAAGTAAACAAGGCAGTAAATATAACTCATAAGGAATGTATTTAGTACGATCTTGGCTTGATTAGATTATTTGTTAAATTGAGATTCCCGAGAACATTCACTATGCAAGTTTCGCAACTTATGAAACTTCTCCTTGGTACAATGCTAGTTAAATATAACTGTTGTCTCATATCTCGTGAGAAACTCAGAGAATGTCAATTCAAACCTTAAACTGATTGTTTGCGATTGACTCAAATGCCTTATTGTGACATTAAACAGTCACTTGAACACACATTGTGTAAGTACCTATCGAGCCGCACTCCTAAATTACACACAATCGTGATATCAGTTTCGAAATGCAAGCTATAGCATTAACTCGATAGCTTCACACAACAACTCGCATTACAAGTGAAATCTGCCTGTTCTGTAGATTTCACTACATGTGATAGCATTAAGTCGCGCTCGGCACTTGATAATCTTGTGAGAACTCGGCGCGACACATTTCTAAGACGCGCGAACGCAACTATTTACGAGGGAGGAAAAAACTAGTCACACTAGCTGTTTAACAATCGACTTCAAAAAAAGGAGGAGGTTCTCAATTCGACAGTAGGATTTTTTATGTTTGTCCAACTGAGTGAACCGATTTTGACGACGGACTCTAATAGAGCACAAAAATCTAAAATTTTATCGATCTTACGCAGTGACTCTGTTTGAATGCTTAGGTAAATCAAGCTCATTACTATAGACATACACTTTTAACTAACATTAACACAATTAATAACTTGAGCTATGGAACTAAAAATCACCAATCATTTTACTTATAACCAGAGATCGGACAAATGTGCGTCATTGCTCGCAATAATATGAACATGAGTACAAAGTTGATTGAAAAATTAATCATTTAATCATTTGCAGAAAATTACCTGTTTAAAACCAATAACTATGAAAACCTTTGTAAATAGTCACCTCAAAGCTTCGAAACCAAATTTCAAGAAATTATTCGTTTAATTATTAATTTAATCAAATAGCGAGTCATATCCATATTATTGCGAACACTGACGCACATTTGTCCGATCTCTGCTTATAACTCATAGACAATGGATATTAATGGACAATACCACAAAATGCTTAACGTATTTTTGGCAAACGCACCAAGTACCTTCGCGTATCGTCTCGATATTCATGAAACTGCGATTCTAAAACGTGCATACAGCATTACTCATTCAATGGGTGTTCGTTTTCCTTCATTGAATAGCTCCGCAGAACATTTATTTGAGTAACTAGCGAAACGCCATCGGGAAACAATGAAACCCACTCGAGGGAGCCGTCGCTCACTTCGCGCGATATTGAGACGTGCACCTTCGGCACTCAATGCATTCCTATTGATGTGAGGAGCTCCGGCTTAATGCAAAATCCGGGTAATATCAACATTTGAATGGCTTTGTGAGGGCAGGTAGCCGTACGTATTTGAGATTTGGAAAAATAATTAGGGCGATTTGCGATCGTTTCGAGATCTTGGCGTATTTATGAAACTTTACATGTCCAATAACTATAATTTATTCGTTAAACTTTAGTAATATTACGGTTTTATTATTAGATAGATTTCAATAATGTTAACACAGAGGCTCAAGCGGTAGTCGGCGGTAGTCCCTGCCTACGGAGCTGGAGGTTCCGGGTAGTTTTTGGGTGTATAAGAAATATTTGAGACTGGATTGTTTAAGTTTTTGTATGTAGGTCTATCTATTGTAATTATAATATATCGTCGCTTAGTACCACAACACAAACCTAATTAAGGCTTAGTGGGACTAGATTGATTTGTGTAAGATTGGCCCATAAATACCTACATATTTAATTTTTTATTTATTTAATACTAATATTGACACCATAACATACATATAAATATCTAAATACAACTTGCACGCTGCGTGAACATAGAGTATAGTGTTAAAAAATGTCCGTAGTATTTTTTTATTTACTCAACTAATGTTTGTAGTTTGATATTATTTGTACGCAATAATAAATGATTCGATATGTAAATACACAACGAATTTGTTTTTGACAGTGGTATTCAATTACAGCAACGAAAAATATTTGTGTAATAAACCAATATTTTCGTTTATTTATAAATCAGGATAAACACGATTTCACAAAATATCAAATTTCGAAATAATGATGTTCAAATAATAATTACAAACAAACACGGAATGGCCAGCGATTAAGGAAAAATGCAAATTAATGAATATGGAATTACAATACAGCATGGTTTTATTTCCGCAAGCTATTTCCGATTGCAAGGCATTTTTTAAATCACTATTGTTACGGCAATGCACATGGATAAGCACAGAATTTAACAACATTGTGTCAGTAATGAAAATAGTCTCAATTATTAATAAAGTAGAACATCAAAATGTAAAACCAATTCAAAGTTGTACTTAAATAAAAATTGAAAAATGTATATGCAAGTGCAAAAATATATATCGAGAGAGTTCTCTTATTTATAAATAATGATACGTTACGACGTTCTTATTACACTGTAAACAATTAAACTGTACTGGGAAAAATTTTTGAGCATTTTTATAAACACCTTAATTTTGCGTTTGATTGTACGTTAAGTTTCATTAATTTCCAAGTTACTATACTTAAGTAAAATAAGTGGCATTTTCATATTATACGAATTACTTTATATTCTCGCTTTACTTAAGTGCTATCTTCTCGCCATCATTATTCATTAGCTATTAAAAGAAATGGTCACACTCAGCAATAAGCACTAATTACTCGTCTCTTAGTTTTGTTTCATATACAGATTATAATTATACTATTAGCTGCAGATGCAATTGAGGATGCAACCTCATTCATGAATAATTCATAAATTGATAACGCATTTTTGCAAGCAACAGTACATTTTTTTCTCCATTTTCACATGTGGCAATTTGCCTCCGAAGAGTATAAAAAAATGCAATTCAGCAGATAGGGAAATCGTTTGCAACATATCGACCGCACGAGTAGTAATCTGCCTAAAAGCTATAGTTTGCTAACAGTTCATAAAAAGTCCCCTGTGACTGCGACGGCCGATGCAGTGAACTATGCGGCTATAACGGGAACTTGCTTGGCCGTTAATCATAACTAATACCATTAATGTTATCTGGTTATCATACAATATATTTTGAATTTGTATATCGTTTATAGTATTTTATGCAACTCTTGTTTAAGAGAGGTCAAAAAAGGCGAGTGGCGTGGGTAACAATTTGAGGCGAAGCCGAAAATTGTTATTAAAGACGCCACGAGCATTTTTTGACTCAGTTAAACAATGTTGCGTACAATACTTTTTCTACGACCACACATTTATTTTGAAATGAAATTGGAAATTTTAAAAATATTCTTGGTCAAACACAATTTTATTAATCATCAAGGTCGAGCGGGAGACGTCAAAATTAAAAAAGAAAGCTCCTCTATGGTTTACTGTTCATCCGATTTTTTAATTTGGCTGGCAGCCGTGTATTTCATTAAGTCTTGTATACACGAGATGTCTTAAAATGCAAAAAATGGACTGCGTGTAAACCAGAATGCGTTTATAGGGAATAGACAAAATAGACTTATATTGACATCTGTAAAGCAAAGAGAATAAAATCACTACGTTTTAAGAGACGGCACTCCCGAACAAGCCCAAAACCGAGTTATGAAGGTACTTTGTACCATACCAACGTACAAAATATATGTCAATACTACCAACTTAAAAAAGCAACACTAGAGCTCGACACTCACTACACTTCCTGTTTGTCGATATCGATAAAAGTGCAATATTTTTTTCTGCACCTACCGTAATAGTGAATTTATATTACAAAATAATAATGAAAGGGTAAAATAAAATAATGCTATAACACAAATATATATTTTATTGCACAGGTATTTTTATTTCATTTTCTTAGTAGGGTATGGGCCCAATCGTTAATATTATACTATGGAGGGGCGAGGAGTTAAGTTTCCGAGCTTAAACTCCGGCATACAGCAGTTCAAAAACATGGTCCAAAGCCAAGGAATCGTTAAACGAATAAAATTTCTCCAAAGAACTCCATCTGAAATAAAGCGATTATCGATAAATTATGTTGCACTCTATTTGTGCATTAGCTTGCCTTATTTAGATAGATTTTATTTGCCATTGAAGTAATTTCCTATTTAATTAGTAACTGTTATCGTTTGCAGTTACTAATTATACAGGGTGGCTGGTAAGTAGACCGACAAACTTGAAAGGTGTATTCCTGAACACATTTTGAGGCTATAATGTCATATGAACTTTTCTGGATTCGGCTTAGTTCAAGAGAGAATGACATGTTATTCAAAAAACTATTTTCATCACAAGTCACTGAAAAATGCCTGCACGATTAAAATTCATACACTCGTAGTTTTCATCTCGACATACACACTGATCAAAGTTAGAGAAAATGAGGAAAAAGTTTCAGAAAAATGTTCAACAAATTTTTTTTTTCAAAAACCCTGCAAAAAAAATTTTTCCCTACAATTTATTACTGGTCATGTACAAAAAAAAACACAAAATATCAAAAAAAAAGGAATAAATAAAAATTTTTTTTTTGTTCTACAATGACATATGTCACATATTTTTTTACTTCTTTTGTCATCAAAAATGCATTGGTACAGTCTGTCGGTATACTCGTTCCCACCCTGTATATTCAATAATGAAATGAAAAAATAATTAGCTACTAAGATAAAATAATTTGATACTGACATGTCTGGATCAAGAGGAAATCTTGACAAAAATACGCCAGAAGTTCGTTTTAATTCATGCCGAACACAACACACTTCACATTTCCTTATTGTTGTGCCCCCCATTTAGACGAAACATTTAAATATTTTGTATAAAACACAATAAAACATGAACCCGGGATCAGCTTTCATAATAAACAATTAGACGGTACGTTTCTGACACTGACGTTTTACCTATTTAGGTGGTAAATAAAAGTATAATACGTCTAAATTTGAAGGCCAGTATGATTATGTCGCCCATGAACACTTAAATACGATACCTGGTACAAGCTGAATTACTAGTATTTTTTGAGCATTTTATATAGAAAGACAATACCGCGGACGGCTCATTTCATTCATAGTTAAACCGTAAAAATAAGCAGGTATACATTTATTAAATATGGGAAACCTTAAGTGAGAAATCACTTTGAGCATCAGAAATATCGTTTGATTTTAATGTTTCTGCGTATCTTATCGGAAAACAAATGTTACAATTCAATTATTTTTCACAATGAGAAAATCTTTTCAAAGACTCGTGTCGGGGCGATATCGCTTCCGTTTCGAGCAAAATCTATCTCGTCACAGCAGTGATGCGCGAAGCGGGAGAAGGAGGGAAGCCAGTCACGCGTACCAGATTGACAACTGACGAAAAATACCGAAATACAGTCCACGGAGGACACGTGCTCGGAAAATCATCGAAAATCTTTTTCGACGTTTAAGCGAGAAAGCACGTTCCACTGCCAAGCGAATGCTAAACGGACACAACCGAACGGGAAATACCCAAGTGGAATGTGCACTGAAAGTGTTCAAATTCCTTTCTCTAATTTTGTTTCATTTAGCTTTCTTGTCTAACTTTCAATCGGTATTTGCCATTGAGTGCTTCAATTATAAAATATAAAATTAAACTGCGCTAATTTGCGCTAATAGAGTTAAAGCTCCGACAAAACCCGGAGGCAAAATGTCTGCTGTCTACACAGCATCCCTGCAAATGTTCCCAAAATACCTTAAAATCAATACAGAATATCTGCCCGAGGCCGGCTAAGTTATTTAAAATGCAGTCGACACGTCATCCGAGTGAAAATGCAATTTTCGAGTTGTCCATGCGGATGCACGGTTTTCAATCGCGTTTTTAACATGAAATGTCATTTGAAATATGTACACGATAATATTGAGTGTAAATATTTTATGTTGTATGTATTTAATATATTGATTTGCAAGTATCAAAACTAGATAGCAATAAGTGTTTGTCGTCGTTAGATTGTTTTATTTCCTTTATGGTTGTATTTATTTTCCAGTTGCAAAACAGACCTTTAAGGGAATGAAACACGTACGGGAAGTAAATTTACCGCAAGACTCGAGCAAAACATTGTTATTTTTCTAAGCGAGCGTGGGGTTAAAAGTGAAAAAAAAGAGTTTTATCACGAATAAATGGAGACATATAGATAGTTGTTGCTCTGGGGTAATAAATAAATATAAGGTTGTAAGTTACGGGGACTGATAATTATTATCGCTCACGGTATAACGTATCATCATCAGCCTATGTTAGTCCACTGCTGGACGTAGGCCTCTCCTATTAACTATGCTTATAGACGCATTAGGAGGTAAATGCCCATAATCGCCACGCTGGGCAAGCGGATTGGCGATCGCAGTAATGTGTCCACTATGATGACGCTGCTGCCCATCATAAATCTTGTAGAAAGGTCAGTGACACTTCAATCCCTTAGTCGACTCTTACGACACCCGCAGGAGGAGTTAGGGTGGTGACAAATGTATTCTTACTGCCGTCACCACACGGTCAGAGATAACGTATACCTACACAAAAAAAATGTTTCTGCGATTTGTCCTTCATCTTTTCTTAATCTTCTCAAACGAATTTTGTTTTGCTCGCTGATTCTGAAGTGTTACTTGCTTCTGCCTCCTCCCCATGCATCGGTTTTATAACAGTCTCCAAAGGGTTACATTTACTCTGCCCTTTGGTCTGATGCGAGAATAACGGAGTTCCAATGGGTCTGTTAAGTCGTGAGTCACACACGAGTATGATTTTAGACTGTATTATTCTGTTAATATTAATCTCAGTTAAGTTTCACAGTAACTAGTTGATCAAAGTGCCCTATCTGAACAATTTGACTCCAATAAAGATACAAGATAAAGACAGATAAAAAATCATTTATTTAAGTTGGATCGGCTGGATCGCTTTTGCATCGTCAATATTTCTATACTTGATAGTAAACATACACAATTATAATTAAAGGACCGTGGGCAAATTTGTATGGGCACTGACCCGTGTTGACGATACATATAGCAATAGACCAGTATAAGTTCTACTGTTCCAGACATGTTTCTAGAAAATATTTTATCACCATAATCCGTACTTTCTGATAAAGTGAGTGCCGTGTACAAATAGCATCGATTCCTCGAAAGTGCCTATAAAATCGTATATGGGCTTTGCGTCGTCGACGGTACTGTGGAAACCTGTCCCGACCACCCTTTAGCGGATGTTGCTGCTACCGTTATCTAGAACTACCGGGATCTAAGTACTCATCTTAAAAACATGTCTAGTTAACTCCATAATTACTAGGATTACTAAGCTGAACTATTTTCATTAAAATATGTTGAAGTGACTAATACAATTTTATGTCCTTTACAGAATGACATAAATATGAACCAACTAATTCAATATTAGATTACTTTTCAAATTGTAATTGTAATACTCGTATCGTACTTAAACGTCAAAAAATAGTTCTATTTTAGGTATACATTTTTAGATCAATTAAGTGGGTAAATTTATTTATAGCTAAATTATTAACTCTATTAGTAAATAATAAATTACTTATGAAACTAAATAACCTACCATGAAACCGTTGAGAGTTGATATGATTCCATTTCTTTTAAAATACTAAAGCTATATATTTGTCGTGGTCCTAATATTACATATTTTCATGAAAAATCTAACAACATTTTATTTGAAACCAGAAAAATAAACAGGAAATTCTAATCCAGTCATCGTGCTAAGTTATTTTATTACATAAATACCTAAATTATGGACTGGTATTTTTATGTTAAAAAGGTTAAATAAAAACAGTTTATTACCGGAGCGGAAACATTTAAGTAACCTATTATATCCTAACGGAACCAAGTTCAAATCATGTGATAAACATTCTGGGGGTATTATTATTCCTGGCTATTCATGTTTCTTCCATGTAATAAATATATAAGCTAACATATATTATTATAATGATTTATGATACATATAACAATATTGTCTAGAACCCGCGTATTTTTTAATTTAAAAATTCAATTAAGCTCTTCTCTGGGCATTTCAATATTAAATATCATAAAACGAAAAAATCCTGAACTTTACCAACGCCGGAGGTGGGATTGCCGTGTGGTGACGGCAGCAAGAATACATTTGTCACCATCCCCACTCTTCCCGCGGGTGTCGTAAGAGTTGACTAAGGGATTGAAGTGTCACTAACGATCCTTTGATTTGATTGATGATGTGCAGCAGCGTCATCATAGTGGACACATAACTGCGATCGCCAACCCGCTTGTCCAGCGTGGCGATTATGGGCATTTACCTCCTAATGCGTCTATACGCATAGTTAATAGAAGAGGCGTCCAGCAGTGGACTGAGATAGGCTGATGATGTGGAGGTGGGATTGGAACCTACGTCCTCAGCTTTCGTGGCTGATGCCTCTAAACCACTCGGTCACAGCTCTTCTCTGGGGAATTATTTAATATAAATGGATTTACCAAATTCACTTGTCCCACAAATATCATGTTTAATTCAGATATCGGAATAGATACTTTGCAGCTACCCACATCCCAAATCTCTGCGGACAGACCGCGGGCGGTCTGTGATTTTAAATATGTTGGTTAATGTGTCGAATATACTTTTTGTGTATCTCCATATAAAAATACGTTTGAACAAATATATATCTATAAACTTATGCATAAACTAATAAAGTGTTTTTTGTGTTTGCTAAATTGCTATGGATGTTATGCACGATTTTATTATATTTATATCCAAACTTGTACAATACATCAATTAAATCTAACTACTCTAATTAACCTAACCTATATCTAAGATTGGACTTGCTCACTCTATCGCAAGGCTGATACACTGTAGCTAGCTTTTCGGTCTTTTATTAATTTCTCCGTATCGACGCGACGTCTTCGTATTTACTCTCATTTTCACTCTTTCTCTATAGTCATTTCCTTCATTAAGTACTAAAATTCCTATTTTTTCTAAAACCTTTCGACGACTTTCTGGTAGGAGGCTTATAATGTTCTTGTTTTTGACATTTATCGTTCTATGTCTCATTTTCTAACTTGTTTAGTTTTTTGAACGTAATAGGAACGACAACTACAAACTTCTTCCAAGTTTTGAGATTCAAAAAGTGTGTTATACAAATGTAAGCGTTAAGCAATAATGTAAGCGTGCAATAGTAGCGTTATTGCTTGCTCTCAAGCTGATGAAGGATGGATGAGCTTTTTCTTTTGGCTATCTATGATATACGAAGCATTTGTCTCCAGCACTACATTACAAAAGATTCAAATTTCGTGCATTCTACAGACAAAATTGTCCAGTATTCCAAACTATAAATGCAATTGAAGAGGTCAGTTTTCTTACAATTCTTATTTCTCTCTTGTTAGAGATTTTTCGATTCAGTCATAAAATGCGTCAGCATACTCATGGTCATGGCATTTTGAGTTCTCATTTGAATTTATACATATATCACCCACGGGTCCTTTAGCTGTGGTTAGTAAGTTGTAAATCAGGAAATTTTCCTACCCATGTGAGTTGTTCAGTTTTGCACAAACATACCCTTTGTTATGCTTGGATAATAGAGAGACCAGATCTGATTGCCCTTTTGAAATGTCGATATTTTTGGATTCTGTAGTTTCAGGCATCCATAAGCTGCCATACACCTTGCCATTAGGTGGCTTGCTTGGGTGTTTACTACCCAATCCATATTATAACGTAATTTATACACCATTTCCTTATTCAATATTTATACAGTACAATCAGTTTCTGAGATTCTGAGTGACCTAGTTTGTTTCGTCAAATCGTGATTTTTACATAGAGATACTCACTAGATATCTAGATATTATGTACCTAATGTCCCCAAAAACCATAGGAAGTTGTATCAAAACCTTTTTAGCCGTTTTCGAAAGCTCAGAAATAGCTACTTAAATCTAGATGCACATAACTAATTACACAAGAATTATTCGGTTAACATAGATAAATCGAAATCCAAATAGTCTTTCTTTTTAGAATTTTTTGGTATTTTATCAGTTATTCACTACAAAAACCCAAAAAAAGGATCGATGTTGTAACACCTGCTGGGGTTAAATGGGTTACTTAAATGTTTAAGATTCAGTATTTGAGAGGTTTCATTTTGTACCTACCTCCTTTGTGATACACTCCATCTACCCAAAAGAGGTATTTATCTTGCCGATTGCTAGACGTTTTCGGCAATATTTACTTACACCCCAGGCAACTGTTGCCCCGTCCAGTCGTTCGTAACAAACTTAATTTGTTCGTATGCAATATATGTACGTATACTAGTTGGATTGTCGCGAGGTATATTTGCTGTCTGTTGCAATTATATCCATGTAATAACGCATGATCCAAAAGAAATGACATTCAATGCGAATTAATTTTTCAGCATTTTAAATATTACATTGAATTTGTAAGACTTTCCAAGGAATACTAATTTATAGGTAGGTATATTTATAATTTTATATATCTTCATACTGGGCAAAATTTTGACCTAATGAGATCGTTTACGAAATATTTAGAAATTCACTTGAATGGCGTAAACGCTTGGAGTCGTTAGCTGCGCGAAGTATACCTATTTATCTAGGCGAATACTTAAGTTCCGTTAAAAATAATACCTATGTGAAAATTGTGAGTAAGTCGGTACAATTGACGATTATTTTGAGGGCTTAAGGAGACCCTTAACTTAATCAAAATATGAAAATGAATGTGTTCTTTAACGGACTACCGCTATTTTAGTTACACCCAGTAAACAAATTTAATTAACCTTATTCTAGACTTTTATTAATTCACGCTATAAATCCGAAATTTTACCGTAATAATCTTAAGTTTCCCCAAATAGCATCGTTATTCTCTACTGTGCATGTATATTTACGCGCCTTTGCTCTCAAATCAAGTCAAGTGATGTTAGAAAATTGCCGAGTGCCAACGCAAGTCTGGGGCTAAGCGCATTCGTCCCAGTGGCTTTCGTTTCACGGTACCAAGTTTCAAAGCAAGTATCTTGCCATACCAGTTATGCGAGCCATGACATTGCTGTGCCAGCCATCTTGGCTTACGTGCTTCGAGTATTGGTTGACATTAGATACCAATACGATAGTGGTTTGGGCCTAAAGCTGATCTACTCGTATTCCATAATAGCTTCTAGAATATTGTCGGCGATAAATTTCTGTAAAATATAATTGAATCCGTAATTCTATAACCTGGCACAGTTTCACTAAACACGGGTACCCAAGTAATAATTAATGAATGATATAATATAATATTGTCGTATGTAACGATATCATCAGTGCAGTATACGTAATATACTGCTCTGATGATATCGTTATCCACGGCTGTGCCTGTTTGTAATACAAATAACTAACTAGGTACACTTAATTTAGATTTAATCACACTCGGACTCTGGCTGCCTATATAGTTTCATAAACCTACTAAAAATGGCATGCAGAATATACGAACAAAAATAATCCCTAAAAGTCAAGAACACTAGAACTTAATTTCTGGTCGTGACTTATATCTGCCAAAAGCGTCCTTGACATAGTTTTAGCCTGTAGAAATTATGTGGGCATTTTGTCCCGGGAAAATAAATGATAAATACGAATCTGAGGGTCGTACACCCGGCAGGTTTCCGCTCGCTTCAAAGTAAATTAAATCAATGCAATGAAACTAAAACTTGTAAGTAGGTACCTTAATACTGAAATGCTACTTAACTAGCTGACTATCAAATATTTAGAGCTATTTATTTCAAAAAATATAAATATTTTATTAAAAATAAAGTAGATGTGTGTGGAGAATGATCACCTTTGCTAAGGCTGATCCTTATGACTCATTCTAGCAATCGGACGCTATTCACAAACAATTGTAAAAGTATGTATACATGATTTTGAGGGATAAAGATATGATATGATATACCAAAGCAGCTAAGTGACCAATCATGCAACTTCCTGGATAGGTAGCCACTTTATAAATCAATTTATTTACATGGACCTCTGAAGCTGATAGCGCCTCCAATAACAACGATAACCATGAAGAACTCCGAGGTCTAAATAATTTGTAGGCGAGTGGGTAGCATCTGAACATAAATCCTCTTAAAAGTGAGTGTAGTGGCGCGGCAGTCCATCATTTCCCGCTTAGTTTCCATTCGTAACTTCTCGTAGCCCCAGCTTGTTTTATATTAAACTCAACCGACATTTAGAGAACAAACAATTGAAATAACTTTTATAGCCTTTGGAATGTATTTCGAATGATAACTTCATGTTAGTACAGATGCATCTTTTTCAGGGTTCCGCGGGAAAAATGACAAAAACGGAAATCATTTCGAAATCGTGACGCATGTATATGTGGCTACGCTTGTAAGTAGGTATTAAAATTTGCAAATTGGAATGATGAGTAGGTAAATCATATATTATTAAATGATATGTACCATGAATACGCGTTTTTAGGGAGAATGCATCAAAACTAAACTAGTTTTACCAAGGCACTAACCCCCTTATTCATAAACGTTTGTTAACTTAACAAGCCGCTAATAATCGTTTGTCCCTTCCGGTCTTAACAATGTGTCCATGCGAGCAAATGGGACAAACAATTATGAGCGGCTTGTTAAGTTAACAAACGTTTATGAATAATGGGGTTAAGGTTAGAATACTTTCAGATTATGAAAATGGTATTCCATGAAAGTAACTTAAATGGTGCTCGGTCCGGTCCTTTCAAATCTATGATTTTTAACCGACTTCAAAAAGGAGGAGGTTAACAATTCGTCGAAATCTTTTTTTTTTTTTTATGTATGTTCCCCGATTACTCGAAGACGCGTGGACCGATTTCAAATATTCTTTTTTTGTTTGAAAGGGTATACCTTCTAGTTGGTCCCATTGTCACCGAATCCAGATCTGATGATGGGATCCTGGAGAAATCGAGGGAACTCTTCAAATGTTGTAGGCACACATGACATTTTTCATTTATTTTCAAAGACTAATCAAGTATTTGCATCTAGTCATGAACATCTTAAGTTGGTGATCTGATGATGGAAGGTACAACTCTTTAGCAATTAGGAGTTGGGGGATAATTCTTTAAGTATAACATATTTCGTGTATTTTGGAAGCTATTTGAGTATTTGCCTTTAGGTGGTCATCCTTTCATGTTGGTGAGCTGATGATGTAAGGTACAACTCCTTGGAGATTAGGAGTTGGGGGATAATTCTTTAAATATAACATATTTCATATATTTTGGAGGCTATTCGAGTATTTGCCTTTAGGTGGTCATAGTCTCATGTTGGTGAGCTGATGAGGAAAGGAATAGCTCCTTAACGATTAGGGGTTGGAGGATTATTCTTTGTATATATAACAAATGTCATACATTTTCGAGATCTATTCAAGTGTTTGCTTAGTTAGTTATGACATGTCGGTTAGCGGTTAGTGATTCTTTAAATAATATTGGCATGCTAAGTCTGTTACCTTTGAAATTGTTTTTGTATTCATATAAGTTCGCCAGTTCAGGTTTTTACAGTACATTCTAATTATAAGTATTTAGAGCATACTGAATAACGATTTTATATTTACACTACTAAAAAGCAAAAAATAAAATATTTTAAAAATAAAAATAAAACCGCCTTCAAAAATTCGCCCGAACTAAAAAGTTAAAAATAATTTTGGTTCCTACTTCTTAGGATTTCCTACCCAAACCTTTAAACCTTTTACCCTATTCATTGAAATAAAACATTATGGCTAGGTACCCTACAGATTTCTTAGAAGTCGGTGCCAAGCCAAATATGTTCACTTTGCGAGTACTTATATGTATTTGATAGAGCTTTGTAATATACTGTCACTCCGGTTATGCTGTCATGAAAATGACTGAGGCAGACCATTCTGTTGATAAAAGCGTAATCGGAGTGACAGTAAGTTACAAAGCTCTATCTAATATATACCTATGAACGTATTCGGCTTACTGCGCCGAGACGTCATAAACGTTCAAATAAATCGCAAATTTAATGGCTCAGATTTTTATTTATCATACCGAAATGTCAAGAATTAATAACGAAATCGATAATAAACGGTAAGGAAAATGTAACAGAACTAAATTCAAGTCTAGACGTTTACCTGCAATGTATGCCCGTGCTGGATTATGCTATTCTACATTTATTTTAACCCTATAGGGTGTTGCAATTAATAATTAATAACGTTAACAAAAAAATGTTTTACATTAAGTCTTCCTTTTGGTACTTTACCAACAGATTGACAAGCTTTCCTAAGTGGCTACAACTGCAAAATCTGCATAGAGGTAGACTATCAGTCCAGTAGGCTTATTATGGTACCGTGTTTAATCGTTTATCGCTGTTGCTGTCAGGTTCTAACAACTATGCAAGTGCGAAAGTGACGCCTATCACGATAAATAGATAAAACGAGACCATCATAACTACTAGTTACGTAGTTGTCATTTTTATGTAGGTACCAATTTGGACTATTTCATATTTCATCTAGGTACACCTACATTATTCAACTTCAAAGCTAAGGAGAAGTACCTATCCACATTTTTTCCTTACTGCACCTTGTAATAAGGTGAAAACGTGGTCATATTTTATATCTTATTAGTCGACTACTTAGTCGATTGCTATACAGTAATCTAAGAGATTTTATCTAACACATTTGGACTTCACCGTATTCATAATAGAGTTGAAAAGTGGTTGAGCACTTTTTTGCTAACTGTATTCTCCTACTGAATAAAGTTATTAATCTTCTCGTAGTGAAAGTGCTTTGTTCCGCTGAAACTAGACTCGTTGAAAACATTTTTTCTTTCTTTGTGGTTTAGATATTAAAAATGCTGTGCTTTCTTATGCGTTTTAATTTGCTGTAGGTAATGCGAAAATATTTAAAAAATAATGAAAGATATTGTTGACATAGCAAATGCCGGCAATTTTAGATAACAAATAAAAGTTCGAATAATGTTTATTTTAGTAAGATAAAGTTATAATCTTCTCATTGCCAACTTTTGTTACAATAAAATTAGGTAGTCGTTTTGAATAAAAACTCTGAATAATACATTACCACACAAGAACGAAAACAAATAAGACATTAGTTGCGAATACGTATAAATATTCAAAGTCAAAGTGAAATAATTATTTATTCAAATTGGAATAAAACTCTTTTGAATCTTCTAGGTATTGAAACTACTTCCGGTTCGAACCCTACACCGCTGACCCAAGAAGAACCGGTAAGAAACTTGGCGGGAATTATTTTTTCAAACAATCATGGTACATCTTACAACTAACATGCATTAAAAAAAAAACATAAAATTGATTTTAAATAAATTGAAATAGAATAATAATATTATACTGTATGATCTACTATACGTATAAATATTATCTGTACATGATCGTCTGGTTTTTATCATCCATCCTCGTAAATAAGATAAAACAAACGTCATGTGCACATGTTATGACATAAAAATTTGACTTTCATCCAAATGAAGGCTTAGTATATAATTCGTGTGGCTAAATATTGACCCCGATATTGACTACAAGTCCCTCTTTTATGAATGTAGTGTGTAAAATACGGGAAATCTATCTAGCGGCGACATACTGTCGCACCAATCATGTGCTAAGCATACTGTACTTCCAGAATCGCACGATAGAAACAACGGAAAGTAAAACAGTTTCTGTGATTGGACATATACGACGTATTCATGTCTCATAACATGTCATTTATCCCGAGCCATAGACGGCTCTTATGAGCTTCCTATAAATTGCGGTCGCGTCTATTGAAAAACATACAATTCCACTCTGAAATAGGGTATGAAATATGAATAGGAATATAGCACTCTACTCCGTGTCCGCCATCTAGGTCGACCATAATAAGTCCCGAGGTCCCAATAGTGGAATATGTCTCCATTCTGCGCCCCAGGCGTATATAATTTAACCCATAAAGGCCCTTACCGGAGAAAGTTTGCGACATATTTATTTCATTTGCGGGAATGAGTTTATAACTTTGTTGAATGGTTGTAATTATAATTATTTAGGTATTTAATTTAGCAAATCATGAATAATTCTACATGTTCAGTTTTCTACAAAATGCTAACCTTATTGAAATACTTAAGCAGAATCCTATTGGTCGATTGTGACAAGTCGATAATAAGAAAAATATTTTTTCACTTCTCATGCTCTTAAAATGTTATTTTAATCCCTGCATATCGGGACTAAAACTCTTTATTAATCTCTAGGGACTAAAGTAAAATTTTTTTAATTGACGTTGGAAACCCGTAAACAGCCACACTCACGGTGTTCAAGAATAAAGGATAGTCGCCATTTTCAGTGCTTGTGTATGGACCACTTTTGTGCATGCTGTGGATACAACCTCTAAACTTTTTTTTTATTGACTTTGGAAACCCCTAAACAGCCATTTCTGGTGTTTATGATTTTTGAACGAACGATTGCCATTGAAAAAAACCTCAAAATGTCAGTCGTGTAAAAATATTAAGGAAAATCGATTTTTTTTCTTAATATAGGTACATGTATATTTAATACTTGTTTAATATATGATTAAGATTGAATCCAATTTATTACTTATGTTATGTTTTAACCAATTAGCTTCAAAATAGTTTGTAGTTAGCTCCAATTCATTGGCTAAATATGCAAGTATTTAAAGCGTCATATTTCGAAAAAGGAATACAGATAAAAACTAAAACGCGGAACGAATTTGATTGCTTATTTTTTGTATTTTTGTCCATAAGTAATATTGTTTAAATCGTATAATTTACGATGTCACGTCATGCGATGAAGAAGTATTAACGCCTTACTTCAGAATAAAGAAGAATGCAAAAGAGGTGGTGCAAAATCTTTTGCCGCCGAAATCTAGTGTAATATTCAAAAGCGTATCAAACTTTTATGGATTGGAAAACTGGAAAGCAAATTAGGTGCCAACATCATTTATGGAAGGCGTATTTCTGACATATTTTGATGAAAAATCTAAGAAATATCAACCGTCATCACCTTGTAGCATATATTCCATGCTTAAAACCACACTGCAACGAAACCATATAACTTGAAAAAGTTTGCGAACTTATCGTCAAGTGGCCATGTCCCGAAGAAATCGGAAGTTTTGTCATCGCGGTACATATAATTTTTTTGTTTCTTACTTGTTCTTTTTGTTAATAAATACTGAGATTTTTTCCTCGCATTCGAAGTGAAAAGTAGAGTGTTTAATTCGGGACTAAACAGCCATAATGACACTCGAACTACATCCACCCTCGCTACGCTCGGGTGGATAAATATCTCGTGTCATAATGGCCTGTTTTAGTCCCTCGTTGAACAATCTACTATTACTAATATGTAGCACTTATACCTAAAAATAATTTGTCAGCCTCCGTAGCCTAGTTGGTAGTGACCCTGCCTACGAAGCTGGAGGTTCCGGGTTCGAATCCCGGCGAGTGCATTATTTGTGTATTTATTTATCACAAATATTTGTTCCTTGGTCATGGCTGTCTATGTATTTAAGTATCTATATCACACCACAAGCCTTAATGGAGCTTACCGTGGGACTAGGTCGATTTGTGTAAGACGTCCCAAGATATTTATTTAAAATTATAAGTTCCTATTTTCTAAGTGTTATAAATAAGTATTACTTTATGGTTACAATGTTTTATAATACCTATATTAGTCAACTTGAGTTAAAATGGTAAGTACCTAGCAATTGAAAACGACACGACTGATATAATAATGATTATCTCTTCATAACGCTGTAATATTTAAAGACGGTACAGCAGTACTGATAATTATACCTGATTTTTCGTTGTTGTGATGATGTGTTTTTAAATATATGAACTCCTACAATGTATGTAGATAGCAAATAATAGTCACCGGTGAGAAACTATAGTTATCTTTACGTAGTACCTAATCGTAATTTTATCTACGTAAATATATCTACCAAATATGTATGCTCAGTTTGTACTTTATATAAAAATTAGAATTTCTTTGTGTACCGAGTTATATTAGCTTATATCACTTAGCTTATAACACTTATATCACTAGAATTTTAATTCATAGTACCGTAAACATTACATTATCAAAATATGTACATACATAATCCTGTACATGACCTTCTGTGCAGAATTGCTGTGGATAATTTATGATTGGAACTTTCAATTTCAGTTCACAAAAACTCCACTATTTTCATATACAGGCAGGTCTTAAAACGAACAGAGAATATTTATGCATAGTCACGTCTGCATTTTAGTTCACTAGAGTGCATCATACACTTACCTATAGATACCTCTACGTGTATCCATTTAATATCCACTATTCCAGGGTTTTGACGGGCTTAGGCAGCATGTTATCTATATGAAATTTCATGTCACAAAACTTCCAAGCGAAACAAAATGAAAAGTCGTGTTTTTAGTAGTTAGGTATATGTAATGTATACATTAATTGTGCAGTTACTTTTATTTTAATTAAATTTTCACATCAAAATATCCACGTGAGCAATTCTTAAAAAAAAATTACATTCGGGTCACGCCTTCGCCATTGATAATAAAATGTAGGTTGGTAGTGTCAATGATGCAGAGCAATTGCCACCACATTTGTCAAAATGTCCCAAAATGTTTGTCTGAAATGTCCCTTTTATATTACCAAAAATGTATAGAAATCTGGTGACAAAAAGGAACGTTCCATTCAAACATTTTGGGACAGATTGGGAAATGTAGTGGGTCTTCCTCAGAATCATTGACTCTACCAGCCTACCAATTTCTATCAATATCGAAGTCGTTATCCAAATGTACCAGCTTTTTGATAAATGCACACCTTACTTTACGTCAAACTCCATGCATGTAACATTTAGATAATCTGCAATATGCACCGTTAATAAATAAAAATGTATGTATTTCCTAACTAGTTACCTATGGTAAAGTTTATTAACAGAATAATGTTAGGCAGTAATTACCTCTAATTATAATAAAATAATGAACCGAATAATACATTTTAAGCAATATGTTGAACAATATTTTACAACTTGTATATGTACATATATCTGTAATATGTTAACTCATTTTGTAAAACAAATCGTATACAGAAAACATATCACGGTACATAATTAATACTTCCACATCGAAGGCAGGTACAAAATAAATCTTCTAGATAAATAATCATCAGTGATTTGATATACGATGCAATTAATTATGCAGCTAGTTATTGCGTAGTCTAGTAGACGCACCGGCTAAAAATACAGTTCAGACTACAAGTCCATCGAATAATTAAACCAGCAGGTGAGAGGTGTTGAAAATATTTACGAGTGATGACGTGCGACGTGTACTTGAGAAGTAAATAAAACAAACCACAGCTAACTAAATTAAACTTCGTCTTATTGGTTGTTAAGTAATTACAGTTTTCCAATATGATCAAAAAAATCTACATAATAAAATCTTATTTTATGTTGAGGCACTATAACAACTTCCCATAATAACGGAAACTTCTAGTCATCACTCAACGGTGAAACTTAAAAATTCTGCTAACGAATGGTGTCTTTGTTCCGACTCGTAGTCGTTATGAATGAGCCGTGCTATTGTCGCAGATATATCTCTCAGCTTACAGCTAGCAAACGTCTGCCTCCGGCACATCAGTCAGCGTTTTAATAATTCAAATGTAGGAGGCAGGCCGAGGCAGACTGCGCGCCGCGTGTGTGACCGGCGTAAATACGTCGCTTTACAGACCACTTACCTGTTTGACAGATGCAAATGAAACGCGAAGCCGGCTCGCCTCACTCGAGAAGTTCAGACACTTTCCGTCAATCCAGATAATCCTTATTTACAGCAGGACACTAGCCCTTAAAGTTCAAACGCAAACGCGTAGTCTTTAGATAGTCCGTAACACTTACAGAAAACTTGAAAGAACTTTGAAAATAATATGAACGTTAACTATGGAGCCCGGGTGAACGGGTCTGTGAAGGGTTAAGCGCTAGGGATATGTTAAGAGTCGTCTAGGCGTACGTTAGTACCGGTAGGGTTCGGAGATCGCACGTCGCGGACAGGAGAGGTTCGGACACACGACCGAGGAGACCGAGTCGACGTGAGTGACGCCGGGCGCCTCCCGCCCGCCGAGCCGCGCCGCGAGCGCCGCCGCCAGCCGGGAGCAAGAGGGATGCAGCGAGCGGAGTCCCGCGCGCGCGAATATCGCCGCTCGGATCACATCGCCAGAGTCTCAAGTACCCTCTACTGCAGCGCGAATTCCGAGAGGGAGGGCTCAACTCCGCGCAATTCCATTATAGCACAAACAAATCGGCTACCGCCCTGCTAATAGCAGACTTAACGTGACTGCGTAGAGTCGCTTGAAGGTTAGTGCTCTCAGGATGAACACCTGACGTTCGGCGTCATATCGAAAAACATATGCCCCGGTTGGCTAGGTGTAGCAAATACCATAACGAATACTTTGGCTGAACACGCGCCATATTATGCAACGTTACAGGCTTGTATTGTGCACTCTGAAATTTCCTCGTCCTTCGTAGCGAGCTTTTAGAGGGTGCCTTTGCTTTGTATTGGAAAACAATATGGCAAGATACCTGGCTACCTGCTAGTGGTTTATATTAAACTTTATATGCAATGTTTGATCAGACATTATTTCTGATTTATATTGTAAGAACTAGTTAGCTCACAAAAACTAAAAAATCTCTCTGTAAATTAACACTTAGTAACCAGAACAATTTTGAGGTGGGTATATTATTCTTGACTAAAAAGGAAGCAATAGGCATGATGACTGGCAAGTCAAATCAGTATCTTTTTCCGAACTGTCAAAACGATCACCACTCTGGAATTTTATATGAAATACTCAAAAGTGCCGCCAAGTTTGAGGACTGCCAAATGACCTACTCTTTTAAGTTATTTTCAATTTATTAAATAGAAGTTCTATACAAAAATTACTGCAATCTACAACTACATCTTAGTAATTAAAGTTATTACATAGCTACCTACTTTATTTTCAACACATTTAAAAGCGGAATAAATGAAAAAATATTCATCATAAGTCATCAAGTATGGAAACATTGTTCATAGGCAGCGAATACGTGGCTTTAAACAAAATTGGAAACCTAAACAATTATCAAAGATCAGCAAATTACAAAACTGAAGCTTAGCATTATCACAAAACGTAGCAGAACCAGATCCTTCATTGCGTAATGAGAATTCGCTGGCTGTCGTTCGTCTGTCAAATTAACAAGTAAACAAAGCTTTTCAAGGATGTTCGGGAAAATATTCAAGTTGTGCGCGGCGCGTTCCAAGCCCTCAAATGTTTTGGCACAGTGTAGCAGAGTCAATTTATGTACAAGTAAGCCAACTTCACTACTTCGTACTCGCTTAGGAACTTAAAAGACAATTGGGGCAGTCTACAGCCTATTTATTCATTAAGTAGTTGTCTAATTTACTAAGAAATAAAAATTACTAAACGACTACCTAAAAAACTCCAAATAAACTTTTTTCGGTCAAACTACAGTGTTTGCCTACACCAATATACTTGAGTCCGTATTTTAATCAAAATTCGCTCTTTCTAATGGGATTGCTTTATTCTTATTAAAGGAGATAACAGTTCAGCAGGCCTCTAGCGAAGATGCTAAGAATGGCATCTTGGCTTGGCTAGGCATGAAAGACTGGATAAAGTGCAATTTTAGGTTTCAATGCTGATTAATCGATAAGAAAGTAAGGATGAATGTGCCTTATAAGTAGGTATACTTATAGAATCATATTGTAAATTAAATACGTAATTTAATATTGTTTGACTGACGGATAATAAAAGTATTCAGCTCAAAGTTACCAGGACATTTACATAATTCAAGCAAACTACATAGTAACAATACGTAGGTACAACTACCTCTGTCCTACCTGTACTTACAGGATTCATAAAATGTGTGTACTTTTACATTTATGTATTAAAAACCAACCTTGTCCTGTACTCGAAATTAATCTTACTGTCCTTATTTCTCTTACTATGCAATATTAGCCGCGTATATACATATTATAGATGTTGCTGTCTTTTAACTTCTCTTTGATAAGTACAGTTTTTATTTGTGCTGTAGAAAATTATAACTTTTAACTTCTTATTTGAGTTTGCAACTTGCCAATTTACCGATTGATTGAGCATTTTTATATTTTTCAGCGTCGCGACTGCAAAAGCTGTGTTTAACGAGAAAGTAGTGGTTAAATATATTCTCTTTGTGCACAACCTTGTGTACGAAAGTGTATTATAAGTAGTGATATTTCTGTCTCTCCTGTAGGTTATTCAGCTAGAAAAGTAAGTACATATACAGGATGGCCAAAAAATAAGTGAAAGTAGTAAGGTTTTGGCAATATGAATAAGCCCCTAAGGGGATTTATTTTTATTTGTTTCCTTTCAGAAGTAGTAGGTAGTTCTAAGAAGTTATAGTAGCTAGTATAATCGTATTAGAAAAAATTAAATCTTCTGTAACTTTTGAAAATCTCCTAAATAGATCCCATTTTGAGTTCCAAAATCTCCTAAGTCCTAAGTCAGTGTGCCTAAGTATCATGAGACAAAAACATGATTTTGGACGATTCTATGTTGCCATCATCATTTGCGGGTTACTCATTTTAGTAAAATCAACCACCAATCCAGCAGAGCGCAGTACACAACAGACTTTGGCCGAGGGTACTTCCGACGAGGATCCTCTTAATGGGTCGAAACATGTCGAGCAAACATCGACTTAAATCGCTTAAGTAACTGGGTAGCCGTGTGGTGACATCAGTAAGAATACATTTGTCACCACCCCAACTCCTCCAGCGGGTGTCGTAAGAGTCGACTAAGGGATTGAAGTGTCATTTACCATTATTTAATAAAAGATTGTTGATGGGCAGCAGCGTCATCATAGTGGACACATTTACTGCGATCGACAACCCGCTTGCCCAGCGTGGCGATTATGGGCATTTACCTCCTAATGCGTCTATACGCATAGTTAATAGGAGAGGCCTACGTCCAGCAGTGGACTATTATAGGCTGATGATGATTAACTGGGTTCACTAAATGTTTTAATATCGACTTTAATGTTGACAATTATGACACCACACAGTAAACTCGACACGAGATGCACAACACTGCGACTTGCCACCACCGTAAGCGTTAGTTTACGCCTCTCATTCGTACTTAGCATATTGCTGTGAATAAGAAACATAGATAGGTTTATGAAGACGTTTATGTTTACTGGGAAAGCTCATGGTACTAGCACCTGCAAGGGAAATTGGGTGCTGTCACTTGCTCCATTCGAAATTGAGCACAGCTCGTGAACAATGCAACTAAGTAGACATGAAATGTTATTTCCTTGTTTCCACACCTGTTCGGTAAATTATGCATCATTACGCCCTAGGGCAATCAAGGATTTTCATAAAACATACGTCGCACTAGCGCGCCGCCCGCAGCCGACGCAGGTTTGGATTTCTGTTATAAAAATTATAATTTTAATTCATCCCTGATTTTGAGAAATGATTTAGACCATTTTAGAGTAGTTTTGTGAAAATGTATTGTTTTATTTACTTTTTTTGCTTCACAGGTGTGATGAAAAACATTGTGTGTGCCACGGGCGGTACAAGAATTATGAACTCGTGTGAAGTAAACTTTCACACTCGTTCACGGTTTCTCATTTACCGACCTTAATACACAATGTGCTATTAAGGGCTAAAAAAGTTTAAATCCTTCGGTACAGTTACGTCTAATAATATGTACGTATACATTTCGGAACGTATGTCAAAGGCATAAGGATCAAAATCGTATACATATTATTAGAGCCGACTGTACATATGGTATCACATTATTATATTTCTGAAACGACTCATATAAACAATTGATGTGAATTAGAACTCTGTTGCTCAGTTTGACAGACGAAATTGATTACTGATTGTATCATTTTGGTCGTATCGTGTTTGATACGCGATGCACCTAAGGGTTAAGAAATACGAGAATAGATAGGCTACAAGTAAGTAGGTACATATAAAATAGGAGCACTAAACATTTTGACAATACCTACTATTCATATTTGCAACCGAGCAAGCTTACGATCTCAAAAAGAAAAGAGCAACATTTTTTTTAAACATTAATAATATCTAACTACCATTAATTCCAAGATTAGTATGGGCAGTATATTTGGCATTTCTAAACCTGACTTTATGCATACCTACTATGGAAAAGGACGTGTCAGAAGAGTCGGTCCCAGCTATACACGGTCTCGGGATATTTCGAAAATACCGACGTCATCCCGTAATCATAGCACAAATTACATTTTACTTCACATTGGTTGGACTTAATAGGTTGATTTTGTCCCTATGTTTCAGTTTCTACCTTGGTTACTCGTACTTGCCAAATGAAACACGTTCAAATTCAAATCGTGCTTTCAATTTAACTTTATTTTGTTTGTATTGTAATAGAAAATCATGTGGATAACATTAACATCAAGTTTAAACTCGTTTAAAATAAATGAACATAAAAGTCATCAAAATATACACCATTCATTATTATCAGCCTATGATAGTCCACTGCTGGGCGTAGGCCTCTTCTATTAACTATGCGTATAGACGCATTAGGAGGTAAATGCCGATAATCGCCACGCTGGGCAAGCGGATTGGCGATCGCAGTAATGTGTCCCCTATGATGACGCTGCTGCCCGTCATCAATCTTTTATCAAATAATGTTTAGTGACACTTCAATCCCTTAGTCGACTCTTACGACACCCGCAGCAGGAGTTGGGGTGGTGACAAGTGTATTCTTACTGCCGTCACCACACGGCCCACACCACCACACCATTACTAGTAAGATTTAAAATTACTACCGCCCGATGGTACGGTAGTTCGGTACTTTTGCAACTTATGCCATAAATCTTCACTGAGTAACTGATGTGCTGTGAGTTTTAGTTTCGATCTTTACCAATCTTCAGTAGAAAAAAAAAGTAAACAAATATTAGGGTCACTGTCAGATTTAGGGTATCGTATTTTTAGTGGACATACCTATCTAAAGCTAAGGAATTCCTGTACAAATTTTGGGATATGACAATTGATGATACAACTAGGTTCCCCGGTCTATAGCCCTATGCAATCAAAGCGTAACATAGATATATAAAAGCTGTTAACTTTTGACCATCGAGTGGGCATATTTTGTTTTGCGGACTGTCAATGACCCATTTCCATAGCATTTGATGTCTTATACTCTTGATATTGTATTCCTATCGTGAAACACGTTCGCAAAGATATTTTTACATTAATATCAACAATAACTAATAAATATCAACAATTTTAATTAAAAATGGATGTGAACTCAAGGTTTAAGTTGATAATAAAACCAATATTATGTTCTTCAATTGTGTGTTTGTTTCAAATATTATGTTCTGAAAGTGCGTGATTATAAAAAAATCACGTTTTTAGGTTTGTTTATTTTTTTTTCGTCTGATCTATGGCGGCCATCTACCCTGTTTCGAATTACTCATTCACTAATTTAAGTCAATTACATTTATTGATTATTTTTTTAAACAAACACTTTTTTGCGTTACCTGTATTGTTTACCTCGCGCGTAAAAATCAACTTACAGACTAAAACTTTTTCCGTCATTCCCCGTCTGACAGTTGATTTCCCTGCCGGGACGCGCGAACGTGTCGCCCCGCAAACAAAACGAAAAAAGTTTCGGAACAATCTACTGCGAACCTGACGGAGAGAACAAGGGTTATTTCGACTCGTGATTTTTATAAATTCGGGGCGATTAATGAAGAGTAAAGACTACACTATTATTTATGATACTTATATGTATAATTTGGGTTCTGTAATTGGAGCAATTCTTATAACTATCTGAAGTCTTTAACAAAATTCCTGTTTAGCGAAAGAGAAATCTTTCACTTTATGTTCCTTTATGTGTTGTATAAAATGTTTAGGTACTTATTTTTTAGGGTTCCGTAGCCAAAATGGCAAAAACGGAACCCTTATAGATTCGTCATGTCCGTCTGTCCGTCTGTCCGTCTGTCACAGCCGATTTCAGCTCTCAAAGTCTGAAAAATGTGTCCCCCCCCTCTATTTTTTAAACTACGCAATATAAAATTCTGAGAAAAATATATGTTATGCACATTAATAAACTCTATTAATGATTTTTGGTTTGATTAAATTATCTCCTATAGTTTTTGAGGTAGGTTGATTTAACTGTATTATTTTAATAATAAATTGATAATGGTACGTAACCTTTTGCGCGCGAGTCCGACTCGCACTTGGCCGGTTTTTCGTTATTGTCATCAGGGTGCTTCGATGATGTCATCGGGAGGTTATCGTCAATCGTAAGCGAAAGGCAGCACTAATATGAAAGATGGAAAACTACGATACGCTACTAAGCGTTAGCGATTGGCAACTTGGCTAAGCATCCAGGTTGTAACAAGTATGTAAGTAAGAAAGTGACAAGTATCCTGATAAACGGTAAACGGTGACCACAGATGTTATAGGTATATACCATAGATCAAGCAAACGTATCTACTTAGCGTGTCAAATGAATGAAGACGGACAACTCAGTGAAATCCACTGAGTTGTCCGTCTTTAATCGCAGTTTGCAGCTTTCGGGTGTCAAATTTTGTAAGTTGAAGTGAACAAAAACATTAATAATGCCTCCTTAAGTAATATTAATTGCAACAACACAAAAAAATATGAATACTCAAGGGCCTGAGATATATTTAAAATCATAGGCAAGTAACAACTTCAGTACAAAATCTGACACGCTCGGCCGCCATACAAATGAATGAACTTTGTTTCTTCTATCCAAATCTAATTCTGTGACGGTGACCATCATAAGCTGTAGCTTATGATGGTCACCGTCACAGAATTATGTATGGAGCGCTAAATGAAAGAAACAACAAAATAATCGCGGTAGGCCTTCTGTACATACGACTTTTAGTCAACGCGAATACCAATTGTCTAAGTCTAGTGTCTAGCCGACGCACTAAAATCTCAAAGTGTGTATGCAAATTGCGCGTAATTTTTATTCACAAATTCAAAGTAGAATACTCAAATTAGACAAAAACTAATATTTTGACAATGCAAGGTGACTTGGTGAGACGGGTATTTTTTTCGCGATAAAGTAGCAGTGTCCAAAACATTTTTACCTAAGCATTTATTTAATTTTATTTTTTTGTCCATGTATTTGATAGAATTATCTCATTAATCATTAGTATCATTTCTATAAAGGAAGTATCACTTCTTGCAAATAAAAATATTTATAGAATTTAAACGTTGTCTAACGGTTGAAACAGTGGTTTATTTGGATTAAAACTTAATTAATTCATTATGTATCCAAAAGAAAAAAAAACGTGCAGTGGATCCCGTGCCGTTAGACAAGGACATCCAAGCATTAAAAAAATAAATATGATTTGTTTTTACACTTCTAAATGAATTCTCATTTTTTTGTTATCACCCGTTAGATACGCATGACCAAAAATACGAGTATTACACATTATTTCAATTTGGTTTGGAGGCATCACAATTTATTCTAACAATCTTATAAATAGGAATATGTATATAAATATTGGCTGCTCTACCGCTACCTCCAATAATGTATACCTAATAATATATAAAACCCAATCCCATATCCATATCCTAAAATGCAAGTTAAACCTAGTTTAGGACCTGGAAATCTTGTCATCCCTTAGCACAATTTTTGTACTGCTACTGTATAGGGTAAGTTGTGGATCAATGAAACAACTAAATTTCAAACTATTGTATCTCTGGAGTTTTTGAAGTTACGAGTGAGATATTGTGTCCGAAGATAAACAATTTAGTTGGCTATCGAATCGCATTCTTGGTTTCTAATTATTTTCAATAGTATATGTGTTATGCAACTTTAAACAAAAAATTAGATTTGTTTCATTGTGTCCTCGTGCATGTATTCAATGAAACACCTGAATTTTTACATTGAAACACATGTAATAAATCCAATGAACTATGAAACAGACTTAACCAACATTGGAACTGTGTTATATGTAACATAAAAATAAGTACGCTTGCAATGAATACAAAATAAAGGTAAGTTAATAATAACGGTAGGCTGGAGTAGCTTTAGTTTAGAAGGATTCTAATTTGTTAAATGATTAATAAAACCACTGAAAGATATATGAAACCGAAAGAATGTATCATTGTATACAACCCAAGTTTCATAGTAACTTAACAATGTCGTCGTTAACTGCGACGTATTGCAAAAAAAGTTATGTTTTATGTATCCTCGTAGTATGACTGCAACACAGGCGAATGCGGGGGGGTCCTGGGCATCTCCACGATAGATATCACACACTTTGTGACAACATAAATATCATGTTGTTTTATTGTGTACGTATGTTTTAATGTTAAATATATTACTTAAACTATTGCCATCAATGAAACATTCAACTTTTTAAACTGTCCTATCTCAGCCAATTTGAAAGTTAAAAATCGTATATTTTGCCATAAAATAGACTAATAATCATAATTATTTATGGTATGTAAAAAAGTGGCTCTAGTTCTGAAAATTGCGTAATATTCTTAAAATGTTTTTGAAAAAAGTGTATTGTTTCAATGTGTACTAATAAATAGTGTTCAGTGAAACACCGTGAGCTGTTTCATTGTAAACTAAAAATATCACGGGTTACCAACATTGAAACAGAGTTACACAATCAGTAGTAAAACAGGTTATTATATATTATGTGGTTGTTCTTAGTAAAAATCTTGGGAAGATTAATTTATTAACGAATCTTCATGACATTGGCGCATTAAGCAACCGAAAAATGTTCAAATCACATATTAATACAATATGTAGGAACAGAATGTTTTAAAACATAAAAGATATGTTTTATTACCACTAGTACTACGCATATAATTTTATGAAATATTTAATATATAATATTATTATACTAGTCAACCAAAAATATTAGAAATGTACTACTTACTTGTACCACCCGGGTTTAGCCAAATAATCCGGTATTTACCAGCAGGAGCTAAAGTGACCATTTTACTGGTCAGTGTTTAACCCTAGGTTATACAAGCGGGTCTTAATAGGTTGATAATGAGGTGCTAAGCATTAAACATGTTTAAATAAACAGTCTCATAGAATAGTAACCTTTTGCAATATCACATTCGGTGTACAATAAAACTATACAGTACACAACGAAACATGGACCTGTTTCATTGTACATTACATAAAAATGTTTCATTGTGAGACACCAGGGTATTATTTTAAACTAAATAAAAAAACGAGGCCAAAACTTGAACTAATTTTAAAAGTATTTAGCTTAAGATAAACTTGAGTATACACGGTGGGCCCGAGGAACCCGACAGATTCAAACAGGGTATTCCTGAAGATATTACGAGTAATTAATGTTATATCAACATAGGTCTAATTAAGTATCCTAACAATTTTGTTTTTTAGAATAAAGTAAATCAATTAAATTTAGCACTTCCTTGTAAACAAATCTTTAGTTGATTGAATGATAGAAAGATATTCTTCTCCTTTGGCGAAAACCGACACTTTACGAATCATTCCGACATAAAACGATGTACGGCGAGCGGCGTGACGGTATGTGTCATGTCATGTCATTGTGACATGACAACAAAAGTCTTATGGGTAGGTCAAGCATGTTCGTGTTTAAGTGAATCGACCGAAACATCTTAATTTATTGAGTTCATAATGCCAATCATTTAGGTACATAAAAGGTAAAAATCATCATCATCAGCCTATGATAGTCCACTGCTGGACGTAGTCCTCTCCTATTACCTATGCGTATAGATGCATTAGGAGGTAAATGCCCATAATCGCCACGCCTGGCAAGCGGATTGGCGATCGCAATAATGTGTCCACTATGATGACGCTGCTGCCCATCATCATTTTTCTATCAAGTAATGGTCAGTGACACTTCAATCCCAAGGCGACTTTTACGACACCCGCAGGAGGAGTTGGGGTGGTGACAAATGTATTCTTACTGCCGTCACCACACGGCCACGGCCAAAGGTAAAAATAATTAATTGTATCTAAATAAATTTCAATATCGTAAATTCGTAACCAAAGTAAAAGCGATTATGCTAGTGAAACCATATTTATTACTTTCACAATTCACATTGTTTTATGATATTTTTTATTTGAAATGAGTTAGTTATACTAGCAAAAGAAAAGAAACCCAATGCAAACAACGAATTTTTATTAATTAATCAAATTTTCAAAATGTGAACCCTATTTATATTGGAAGGCATTTTCTTGCTTTGCATGAGGATTTTCTGGAAGCCACATGTGTAGGTTGTGAGAATTGAATACTCCTTCTCTTGTGAATAAAGATTCGTCAGACCACAATATCTTGTTGAGAAATCCGGGATCTTCTACGAGTTTCTGATTCATTCTTTGACAATATGCGATTCTAGCAAGCCCATCGTTGTTTAACAACCCTTGTACTTTTCGATAGTGAAAAGGGTGAAGACCGTACCTTTTCCGTAATTTTAATACGACCCTGTCATTAACTCCTACAATCCGAGCAACGGCTCTCGATGACAACGTCGGATCTTCCGTGATCATGTTCATTATCCGGTTCTCCGTATGTAAATCCAGATTGATCACTCTTTCATAACGAATTTTTCCAAGACCTAGTTCTGAAAATCGTCTATGTACATCCATCCACAAACGTAGCATGGTGCGGCACACGACGAGTTGGATACCTGGTCCTAAACTCAACAACTGCTTCATGGGAGTTGCCGTCACAAAATCCGTAAATAAAATGGATATCTGCTAATTCGCGCGAAGAATAACGCGGTGGCATAGCGATTATTTATTTAAACAGAAGTAACACTTTATTTGCAATGTGATTTTGCGTGACAATCAGCAATCTTTTTGACCGACTTTTTGACGTTGACATATCAGTCACATTCATTTCAAACTAGGTATGGGCCAGTTACGAGTATTAGCGTAAATAGTTTGCACTCTTGTGATTGAGCACGATAAACTAAAGTGTATTCTATTGATAAGTGAAGAGTATTAATTATTTCTGATAAATGAAAGATAAAGGTATAATGTTAAAGTACGCCTAAGAATGAGAAAAGGTAACTACACACAAACTTCAAGCTCCCCATGTTCATTACAATTAAAATAAATATTCATAGTGACGAAAGAAACCTTTTTTATTTGGATGACAAACTCTTCGATAGGTACTAACTGGCCAGAAATACTGAAAATAGTGCTTGTCGAGTCGCTATATTTTTTTAAACGAATTATGCACGTGATGTTCTTAGGGTGCGTTAGACTGGAGATTTTAGAATTTCAGTTTTGATTAAAATAATGAATATCTCGAAAATTATGCGTAATTGGACTGCAGGTCATGCACATTATATGCTCCAAATAGGCTTTAGAATCGGTAGTTAAAATTGGTCGGGTTCCTCGGGCCCACCGTGTATATACAATACGACAAAAATAAAAATACTACCAAACAATTCCCTGTATTCTTACAAAAAATTACGAAATATATATAAAAATTGTTACTTTTCCTGGTTCAATTCGCTTTAAAGCATGTAACGACGTGCTCCTTCTGCGATCGTCGCTCGCACCCTGGGGAGTTGTGGAGGGTCCCTAAGCTCGTCCTTGTTTGATAGACGGGGCTAGCCGTTAAGGTCAGGTTTCCGAGATATCGCAAAGTTTCATTGTGTCCGTTTGTGTCAATGTTCCACAACTAGCCCTACCTACATTACGTCTAGTTATAAGTTTTGGTACAATAAATAAATAAATATTAAATTTTAAAATATTATTCGCGTACTTTTTAGGGTTCCGTAGCCAAAATGGCAAAAACGAAACCCTTATAGATTCGTCATGTCCGTCTGTCCGTCTGTCCGTCTGTCACAGCCGATTTACTCGGAAACTATAAATGCTACAGTAACGAAATTTGATAAGGATATGTGTTGTATAAACCGCTACAGGATTATGATACTAAATTGTAAAAAAAACTATTGGGGTGGGGGCCCTCCATACATGTAACTGAGGGATAGAATTTTTTTTTTAGTTGTATATAAGCGTGTGGGGTATTAATAGAAAGGTCTTTGAAAATGATATGAAGGTTTATACATCTAATTTTTATTAGGGTTCCGTAGCCAAAATGGCAAAACAGAACCCTTATAGATTCGTCATGTCCGTCTGTCCGTCTGTCCGTCTGTCCGTCTGTCCGTCTGTCCGTCTGTCACAGCTGATTTACTCGGAAACTATGAATGCTACAGTAACGAAATTTGGTAAGGATATGTGTTGTATGAACCGCTACGGGATTATGATACTAAATTGTAAAAAAACCATTGGCCCCCAGGCCCTCCATACATATAACTGAGGGATAGAAAAAAAATTTAGTTGTATATAAGCGTGTGGGGTATTATTAGAAAGGTCTTTGAAAATGATATGAAGGTTTATAAATCTTATCTTTATTTAAGCAAATCGTTTTGGAGATACCAGCCCTCAAAGTCTGAAAAATGTGTCCCCCCTCTATTTTTTAAACTACGCGATATAAAATTCTAAAAAAAATATATGTTAAGCACATGAATAAACTCTATCAACGATTTTTGGTTTGATTAAATTATCTCCTATAGTTTTTGAGGTAGGTTGATTTAACTGTATTTTTTAAATAATAAATTGATAATGGTACGGAACCCTTCGCGCGCGAGTCCGACTCGCACTTGGCCGGTTTTTTTAAGCAAATCGTTTTCGATATATCAGCTCTCAAAGTCTGAAAAATGTGTCCCCCCCCTCTATTTTTTAAACTACGCGATATAAAATTCTGAAAAAAATATATGTTATGCACATTAATAAACTCTATCAACGATTTTTGGTTTGATTAAAATATCTCCTATAGTTTTTGAGGTACGTTGATTTAACTGTATTTTTTTAATAATAAATTGATAATGGTACGGAACCCTTCGCGCGCGAGTCCGACTCGCACTTGGCCGGTTTTTTTTAGTTTCAAGCTCGCAGAGTAGGTAATTTACTTTTTTATATTTAGGTGCTACGAAAAAAATCGCTGTGTACCCCAAACATATGGATTTTATTTCCGGATCGTTACTTTGATTTGTTACTACTGTTATAATTTATAATTTACTGGAATGCACATTGAGCAATAACTAATACTGTTGTTATACGATACATCATTGCAGAATTTATAATTTGCACTGGTTAAAACAGCTAGTAACGATCTAAGTAATTGTATTTTTCACAACATAGGTATAATTTAAAAATCTTCATTTTTCCACTTAATAAAACGGGTCTAAAAGAAAAAAAATGATAAATTAATCCTTATCTCAATTCTTCGCTAAACAGGTAGAATAGGCGTATCGAATAGAAAATCATAGTGCTATTTACAATAGGTAAATAGCACTACGATGTTGGGTAACATAACAATTACATAACAAAACATACGTTACTCAGCTATGGCCCTGGTAACAAACAGTTATAAGGTTATAACACATTACCACCCCTTTCTTGACATTGACACTGTGTTACAATAATAATATGTATGGCTCTAGATATATATCCATTTTCTATGTGTTTACTCAGTCTAGCTTATTAACTTGTCTTTGATTCGGAGCTTCTTTTTAAATAGTTCTAATTATTTGTGCTCAAAGCTTCCTCAGTTTATTCTGTTCTAAGTCACGTTTAAAGTTTGCTTAATTCTTTAGAGCGGAGATTTTACGGGCACCCTCCCGTGGACTAAATTGTTTTCGTAAAAGGGTGAATGCCAACCGCAATATGCCGTGCCGTGAACTTGACCTTTTATAGATTAAATAGGTACGCAAACCACACACCACTCACCACTCTTATCTGTGAAATACAGATGAATGAACATTTTCATCATACTGCTGTCTAAGCGCGCCATTGCTTGCATGCGTAGCGGGAGTAATTGAAAAGTGAAATTCCCTAGAGAGTAATATAAATCTCAGTAGGTACGTCATAGAATAATATTTTGTCTTATAAAACTTATTTATTTGTCCGCGAGTGTGTTGAAAAACATGTATGCATCACGGTTGGTAAGCAGAATACTAACCCTCGTTAGTAATTCCGTACTTACCTCCCTTGATGAACAATGTACTATTTTTTCTTTTTGAGATGGTGCTTTTTTTAAAACTAGTGCTAAATAGTAATTTTTTTGTCAGGTGGAAACTTCGAAGGACCATTTATACTGAAATAGAAATTCGTAATTCGTGTCCGTTTAAAACACTCCCTTCGGTTGTGTTTTAATTTATCGCGAACTTAATGTTGTAACACTTGTATCATAATGTACTATTTTAGTTCGTTAATGTTAGGATTTCATTTTTAATTTAGGTCCCCAAGCGCTAAGGCTTACCTACCTACTACTGTGAACTATGACTATGATCACTAATACAAAGCGATCTACAGCCAAGAGTGTCAAAAAGCAGTGCTTATTTTTATCATGTTTTCTTTATTTTTAACTAGCGACCCGCCCCGGCAGCGCACGGGTACTATACCTACATAAAAACCTTCCTCTTGAATTACTCTACCTATTAAACAAAATCTCATCAAAATCTGTTGCGTAGTTTTAAAGATTTAAGCGTACAAAGGAACATAGGGACAGAAAAAGTGGCTTTATCTTATAATATACTATGCAGTGACTTTACGAGTAATTAGTGGTGTGGTGTGTCTGTAAGATAGCATAATCTGTGCCCCCTATTGCCTGCCTTACTTTGCTAGGGTCTTTTAGTACAATGTTGGGTAACATAACAAAACGTACGTTACTGAGCTTTGGCCCTGGTAACAAACAGTTATAACACATTACCACCCCTCTCTTGACATTGACACTGTGCGAAGTTTATTACTTTTTTCATCACACTTGCTGTTTAAGCGCGCCATTGCTTGCATGCGTAGCGGGAGTAATATAAATGTCCATTTAATAATATTTTGTCTTAAAACTTATTTTTTTGTCGACAAGTGTGATAAAAACATAGTATGTATGTAGTATGTAGCTGAATTCTAACTCGAGTCATTAAAAGCCTACGGTGTCGGGCTTCTAACACTCTCGTTAGTTGATTTACAATGTACTATTAAGCATGACTGCATCACAGAATATCTTGTCGAAATTTTAATGTAACCTACTATTCAAGTTACTGAACTGTTTTAGTACAGATTTAGTTAGTACATAATAATTATCGCATCGAGACAACGGAAAACATATTTTTTCTAAACGAAAAGCAATGCTCAAAAGCATCATGTTTATTAAACATCCGAAAAAATATTTAAATGTAATCAACTAGCCTCGTGATAGACAAAAAACATTACGTACATAATATTAATATAAAACTTAAATATAAGGCAATAAATAGCTTGAAACCAACCTCCATAAAACTGCTAACACAACTATTGGGTAGGGCGCTTAGGGACCAAAAGCTCTCAACTGGTTGTCTAGTTGATATATACAAAGATATATTTATAACATGACTTTAACGGAACTTACTAATTTTAGTTCCATTCCCATTCGCCAGGAAACAATATAGGTAATATCGAAGCTGACGTGCCTCCCCTGTCAATCCATCAATCTATTACTAGCTGTTACTCTCCTGAGCGATTGCGTATCGATATTGTATCCGGAGACATACGTAATACCTTATCCTGCGTTTATTTATCTTGCATTCTCAACGACCAAATATGAACACGAAGCTCTCTAAGAAAAGTAACTCGTAAATATTACAATACGAATCATATTCATCATCATATCAGCCATAAGACTTTCACTGCTGAACAAATATCCCAATTCTGTCGAAAAGCAGTGTTTTTACAATGTTTTCTTTATTTCTAATTTCAATTAGTGGTGTTTGTGTTTGTAAGACAATACAATCTAGGTCTCCCCTTTGGACCTCCACGTACACCTGTTGGAAGCTACCTGCATCCAGCGTGACCCGGCCATCTGCTCTGCGTGCAATATGGCGTCCTCGTTGCCACTTCAACTTTCTCATAGGGAAGGCGGTGATTTTAGTTCGTCTACGTCTCTACGATATTAAAGTACGTAAAATCTGAATTCATTCAAGAATAAGCATGCTTTACGCATATTTACCGATTCGCAGAGTGACCATTTCAAATTTATAGAAACAGATCAGAGAATCCAAAAAAATCCTTAACATTTGACACACATTGCGAAACACTTTCGCAGATATATTTTTACGTTTATGCTAATAAATATCAATAAATTTAACTTAAAATATCCGTGAAGTCAAGGTTTAAGATTTTAAGTCAGTAATTAGTGTTCTTAAAGTGCGTGACTATGGAATAATGCAAATTTTTAGGTTTGCTCGCATGGATTCTACTGACGTTGAATCGACGTTTGATATTCTTCTGAGTACCTACTGGAAGTTCATAAAATAAAAATAAATAACTACACTACATACAGGATAACGCATACACGATAAAATATTAACTTACATTTATAATTCAAACTACCTCGCAACTATTCCGTCGGAGTTCATTACATAGTTTAGATAGCCAAGCACACTCGTAAATATATTTGATGTACAATTCGAATGATGTAGGGGAAGGTGGCTCAAAGAGGGCACCTTAAGGGAGAATTGAAAAAAAAGTGGTATTTAACCTAGTTAGCTTATTCTTTTTTGTTCCAAAAGGTACATTATTTAATACTTTTCGATGGAGGATGGCTTAATTTATCTAAAAATGGTAAACAAAAGAATTATACGCAATTTTAAAAACCTCTACGATTGCCCGCTTTGCCCTAGGGGGGGGCCTAAAGTGGGCATCGGCTTAGGGCAAAACGGGCTTGGGCTGGGGTAAAGTGAAGTCACCCAAAGGGCAATGAAGAAGGCTATGCTAGGAGTCTCACTGCGTGATGTTATTAGAAATGAGGCCATCTGCAGCAAAACCAAATTAATATAGCTCTCCAAATCGCTAAACTGAAGTGACAGTGGGCAGGGCACATTGCCCGTAGAGCCGATGGCTGTTGGGGTGGACAGGATCTCTAGTAGAGGCCACGTACCGGAAGGCGCGCGTGAGTAGGCCCCCCCACAAGGTGGACTGATGACCCAGTCGACGTCGCAGGAGTCTGCTGGATGCGGGCGGCGCAAGACCGGTCATTGTAGCAATATTTGGGGGAGACCTATGTACAGTAGTGGACGTCTTTCGGCTGATATGATGACGATAAATATTATTTAGGCATACCCATATATTAGTTACCTTTTTAATATTAAAATATATTAAAATTTCCTGACACATATGACAATAAAAGTACCTGATTTGTGGACCTCATGTACAAGATACATGAGCCCAGAGTCGCAGTCATTACATTTCATCCAGTCCTCGACAGAGGGGTTCTCTAAAGTTCGTGGCATTTAAATCAACGTTCCTGCTGGGACGTTGGGATGCTGGGAGGCTTAGTTTTATAAATATACCAGTTTTCAACTAAATTTACATTGTAAAAAACACACCGGGCAAAGCGGACATTCGTCAATTACAAAATGGAAGCAAAATCTACCCTCAAAATGTTTAGACACGAGGAGTTGAATGCAAGGGTATTACGGCCAGGTAACTAATTTATAAGTAACAGGCATTAATGACAGCATTGCAAGCATCGAAAACGAGAAAACACATGACTCACACCTTGAAATATTTTTCAAAAAGCTGCAAAAAACATGTTTTTGTTAGAGACCGTAACGGTGTGCTCATAGATTGCCCGGACAAATGACACGAGATGCGCGAGTATGGCGGGGAGTACTGTCACGTGTTACAAACACACTTCATTTTGAAATGGCAACATAAAATCCAGTGCCCTCTTTGGGCGCTATGCCCTCTTTGGGCTACCTTCCCCTAAACGCTTTAGAGTGAAATATTTAAGCGTGCACCGTCCGGAAGTTGCCCGAGCCATGTAAACAAGCGGCGGCAACATTTCCAACTTTTGCACTTTTCATTTCATTTTTTCTTTTTTCCCATTTATTTTATTTTTTAATCTCTCTGGCCTTCCGTCTAGCGGCCATTTTAGTGAACAGTAATTGATTTTGTCTAGTGTTGCGTGTCAATAAAGAGCAATAAACCTGCGTCTGCCTACTGCACACAACTGTTTCATTAAGATCAAGTTTCGAAGCGCAAGTGTAGCCTCCAGAGAACCGAGAGCAAATGTTTTAAATTTGGAACTTACTACTCATGTACTTACAAAATGAAGAGTGGATTAGGTACTTTTATTCATAAACCTCTCCTAACTTAGCAAGGTGATAAGTATAATTTGTGAGTTTCCGTCCTATTTCTAGAAGACGGAAAAGCACAAACGATACTTATCACCTTGTTATCTTCTTATTTTATTATGAGATATTTTTAAATAAGAGAATTCGAAATACGAGAATACGAGAATACGATAATGTGCAAGAATATGTCCAGTCTCAAAATAGTAATACCTATAGCGCCTTGTTAACTTCCTAAGTTATTATGAGACATGACGGGCTTTAATATGTGCTGCTATCCGATAGGACTAGGTAAATAAAAAAGTTCGAATGTCAATTTTCATTGCAACCAAAATTTGTTGGATATTTTTAATAAATCATACAATACTGAAACTTGATTCTAGTGCCACTATTACCAAGCTCGAATATCGTTGAACAACCGTCGCAACGCCCGCGCTAACAGTATGCCTGCCAATAAATCTTAATCGAACTAGCTCAATCGAATTTGTCAAATTTACACAGCGATGGGTTAAACTAAATAAGGGTTGTCAGTAAAGACGTAATGGGGCATCAATCAAGCACGACACACGCCACACGCGCACAGATATATGTGTATTTAGAAAATCCATTGATCAAGACCCACATTATTTAAAAAAAGAATTAAGATTCCAAAAAAAGAATTAAGATTCTATAATCAGACCCCGATTTGGTGCCAACCGGACCGTCCCAGGGTTATGCCCTTTAAATAAATTAAGAAACAAATCGGTTCACAATATCTGGAGATATCAGTAACATACGATATAACTAAAATACTTATGTAAAAAATATCATCACGTAACAAAAATGTGCTGATAACCGATTTCCCCAAGATCCCATTATTAAACGGGTAATACCAGTTCGATAAAAAAAAATATGAAATTGGTTTACGATTATGAGAGAAGCAACAAAAAAGTAATTCAGTCGAAATGAGAACCTCATATTTTTTGAAGAAGAAAAATCTGAAACTTTGTCGGAGCAGATCTTCAGTAAAAATGAATTTCCTATCTGGTTACAATTATTTTACTTTGTGCGAAAATATATATAAATATTGGTTATCATACAAAATAATGGTAAGAAAATAGGAAAAGTAACCGGTAATTTTTGTGTACAAACTTTTTGAAAATTGCTCAAGACTGACTAACCAACATTATGCAGCTACAGGGCAAAATATTTCCGTACCTTCAGGAAATTTTCAGCATCCTATTCTATTTACGAAAACTGGCGACTCAGGTAAGTCATCTTTAGTATACCTTAAACCGCAACCAAATGAAGGTTTTAGTACTATGAACAGTACGAGTATGAACCGTTAATAATTAGCTGAAGAGTTTTTTTTTAATTTATTGTGCAGTAATGTAATGCAAAATCTGCATTACATCGCGTCACTCTAATCACAAACATGGACGGACAACTATTGCCAGTTACGGCAAGCATGCCAGTACTTGTAATCATGTGGCTATACATTGTACACTGAATTATTTTTATAAAAAAAAATGTGTGAAAGTAAAAGTTTAAAGTAATAGTACATTACTATAGAGGACGGGAAAGGAAGGGTTATAAGCCAAGTAGACATATCTGGCCGAAGGAACTGAGCTGAACTGAAGGAACCCTGTTTCTCGCTGAGATTTGTATAGTGCTTTTCTCAAACTTGCCATGAAAAAAAACGAACTGATTTCGCCGAACCAAACTATTAAGTTTGTAAATAAACCAATAGTACAGTATTGTAAAACATTAAAAAAAAAATCGCGCCAATTTTTTTTTAATCTGTTTGAGGTATCCTTTTAACTGGTGGTATAGACATTAGTTCTATGGTTATTTTTTTCTGTGGCTGAATGTCAAGACCCAGTGTCACAATTTGACGTTTCAAATCAAAAGACAGTTTGTATGCAGGTCCTAGGTGTGATATAAATACAGGAAATCTGTTTACATATATCATCTTAGCACATGACACCGGATACATAGTATTTCGGGGTTTAATTTAAAGTAAGCAACATCAACATTCCGTAGCAAGCTTGAGAAAAGTCAAATTTTCATCAAATTTACAAATTACCAGCATAGAATATTTACGGGGTAAGGGTTTGTATGGATGATCGCTGTTTTTGTTACACTCTAGTTATTCTTAAACGCAGTGTAGGACGTCCACCCATAAGATGAAGATCGCCGGGAGAAGCTGGAGGCGAGTCTATATTAATTCGCATAATTTAATACGCATACTTCAAATCGGCATAACGTTGTTAAGCATAATATTTAAGTAGCATAAGTATAATTCCGCATAAACGATTACGCATAATGTATTTACGTATTACGTAAACTATCATAACGATGATTTGGAATAATTAAGATGAGCATAATACGAATTGGTATACTTAATGAAAGGTATAAAATAATTGACTATTGTTATTCAATGGATCTGAATCTGGCACCTACATGATTAATAGGCTACTTGACCCATTTTTAAAGTTTGTCTTATATTATTAATCAATATCTGATTAACGGGAAAAAAATATAAATATATTTTTTCACTACCTAGAAAACCGCAAAATTATAACTTAAAATTTAAACTTTCGTTACCGGGCGAAAACGATACTAGCCATGTTAATGCTTAGATTATCTGTGGTGTGACGTCACTCAAACCGAAAACGAACATTTGACATGTCACTTATGTTATGTCAATGTCACAGCAAAGCTACATGCCTACATGTCCATGGCGAATTTCACTCGTATAAGATTCGACATGAAGTTAGTTTAAGATCCTATGACGTCACATCATGGCCGACCCCGTTTTCAGAGTACGAAATTAAAAAAAATAAAACAAATTTTTCAATAAAAAATATGTACCCATCAAACACTTTTAATACACCGTAATCGAAAAATATTGATCTTTTCAATAAATACTACAGAAAATAATATTTTTTTGCACTAAATTTGATATGAGTCAAGTAGCCTATTATGTCTTGATGGATTTCGAAAAATGTGTCCCACCCACCCTCTATTTTTGAAACTACGTGGTATTAAATTAAAAAAAAAATGTTTTGTATAATAATAAGCTCTATCAACGATTCATGGTTTGATTAAATATTTTTATAGTAAATTTCATAATTATTGATTATTTTAATTATTACACACATTTTTACCCTAGCAATTTAAAATGTTCATAAATAGGGCGTGCGTATTTTATACGGGATACAGTTATCGTTTTGTGATCGTCGAAATCATGGTATAGGTAATAACTAGGTTCCCTAGATCCTATTTTAAGCATCGATAAAATATACGCCCGTATTAAATACGCACTCTGTACACGTGCGCCTCATGCGCCTACCAAGATGTGATTTCTTTACTAATAAATGTTCATTATTAAATACCATTAGGTTTTACTTATTTGATTGTATCTGACGTGTTCATTAGGATGTGTAGGAGATATCGACGAAAGCTGGGCTTCAACTTCGCTACGTCGCTTCTGCTTATTAGTCTTTTGAACTTAACCTTACTGTCTTGGTTTTACCCCGATCTGTCTCATTCGCTTGATTATGCTAATCCATATTAGGACGAATAAAGTTATATTTAATAATGTTATGCATATTTCAATTATGTATAATCAGTAATATGTGTATTAAGAATTATGGTATTTTATTATTTTGCCTATTCAATATTATGCTTAATTATTTATGCCAAATCCGTTATGCGAATTCATATTAGGATTATTAATATTAGGCATATTAAATGGGACCCGCTGGAGGCAGGTCAGTACCAAGCTGTGTATGTGGAAGTCCAAAAGGGAGGCCTGTATTCAGCATGTCTTATTGCTGAAATGATTGTAATAAAAACGCATGAGATAATTTTTACAATTTGTGTTTATACACGACTGTACAGTCAACCAATTAAGACCCACAAAGTGACACCATAAAGCAAACTATAAGAAGTCGCGTACTAGTTGTCAATGTGACATGGTTCTAAAGTCACACTCATCATCATCATTTCAGCCATTTATCGCCCACTGCTGAGCATAGGCCTCTCTTTCAGTACGCCACTCATCTCGGTCCTGAGCCACAGTAACCCAGAAGTGTCCCGCAATCTTACGAATGTCGTCACACTAAAGTATATTAAAGGAGCTAAAAAGTCTGCTGCTAGCCACCGGTCGCCAGAAAGCAGCTCTAATAGTATGAAGTCAAACATGTCTAACTTGCGACTTATACGAGCATCTAGCTTCACTGTTGCTACGCTTGGAAGTCTCCTATCTCAACCAAACCTCGCTGCTCAAACTTTGTTTCGAGTTATTTGTTGTAGTTGTCAAGCGACGATATCTAAGCAGAACATTAAACTAATTATTTCCGACATTGGTTGAATTAGTTCGTGTGATAACTTAATTTCATGGCTTTTCTTAATTACTTGTATCAAATCGGGACACGTCAAAATCATGACGACAGTAATGATTTAATAAAAAACCGGCCAAGTGCGAGTCGGACTCGCGCGCAAAGGGTTCCGTACCATTATCAATTTATTATTAAAAAAATACAGTTAATTCAACCTACCTCAAAAACTATAGGAGATAATTTATTCAAACTAAAAATCGTTGATAGAGTTTATTAATGTGCATAACATATATTTTTTTCAGAATTTTATATCGCGTAGTTTAAAAAATAGAGGGGGGGGGACACATTTTTCAGACTTTGAGAGCTGATATCTCGAAAACGATTTGCTTAAATAAAAATGTGATGTATAAACCTTCATATCATTTTCAAAGACCTTTCTATTAATACCCCACACGCTTATGTAAAACTAAAAAAAATTTCTATCCCTCAGTTACATGTATGGAGGGCCCCCACCCCAATGGTTTTTTTTACAATTTAGTATCATAATCCCGTAGCGGTTCATACAACACATATTCTCACCAAATTTCGTTACTGTAGCATTTATAGTTTCCGAGTAAATCGGCTGTGACAGACGGACAGACGGACAGACGGACAGACGGACATGACGAATCTATAAGGGTTCCGTTTTTGCCATTTTGGCTACGGAACCCTAAAAAATACCTTCAGAGACAAATCAGTTAACAGGTCTAAATATTTTTATGAACACCTACAATTATTTTGATTTTTTTCTAAGATTTTCGACAAAATATTCCCAGATACTATGTAGGTATAACCTTTGTATGAAATTTATAAAGATTTTCAATGAATAATTATTCATGAAAAGGTAAGGTAGGCTAAGCTGAAACGGTTTTTTTAAATAGGGTAAGACAAAATGCTACCAGCAGACGCTGTGCCAGAAGAACAATTTTTTGTCTTAATTTAACCCATTAAAAAACCCGTTTCATCTTACCCCATAATCGTCACGCTGGGCAAGCGGATTGGCAACATACATGGGGTATATTCTGATAGCTCATGACGTGAGGAATCTAAAAAAAATTTTTTGACGTCAAGGTTTGGACCACCCTGTATATAAAGTCCCTGAGTGACTGACTCACTTAAATCAACACACAGCCCAAACCGCTGCCGTCGTTAGTTGGACTATTTCATCCGAAATCTCTCAGAAGTATTTTTTTTAAAGTAAATGAGTACAGACGTGTTTCTGGTTTTTTGAGAATTCAACCCCTGAAAGGGGTAAAAACTACGAACAAATAAAACATGGAAGCCGCACGCCTTTCAGAAACGGTCCTGAATTTTGGTTGACAAGTGTCACCCCCTCTTCAATACATCACGATAATGAATTTCAAATATCAACCTATAAAAACTTAAATTGCCATTTAAAAATTGTTGTGATTGGTCCAACAAAGTTTTGATTGGCTGTAGGTATTCTATAAGCATTTGTCAAAGATGTTGCGCCGAAATATGCGCAGTGTTAAAAAAAGTGCTATGTCCTGCCCATCTTGGCACAATTGAACAATTGCTTTTGGGGGCATTTTTGAGCTGGCGTTGGACGTCCATGTTATATATGGTCGCAGGGTAAAAAGTTTTTATAATAAATGTGCGCTCTCATTAAAAATAAAATATTGAAAACAAAGCGGTAGTTGTTCCAAAAAAAATTGTGCGACGTCTACCCAGGTAGTATATCTGTGATAACGCGTGTCATGCGAAGTCATGCCTGCCGTCAGCGACCGTGTCCAACGCTATTCACACCGACGATTATAAATCAACATGACAAATACAAGGGTATATGGGATATCTACATATACTCGTACATGCATACGTATCTATTGAAATTTCTTAAGACCACATTATGTTTGGTATTCATAAAGTACCTACTCGTAACAAAAGCCCTCAAATGTAAAAATGTTTTTTTTTCAGTAGGTAGAGATAATACTTTTTTACGCGCTAGTGTGACAAGTGGTTAATTTTTTTTTCAGGTTGGAGGCCTTGGAGGGCCATCTTGTACTGAAAAACGTTGTAAGATACATGTGCGAAAAGAGAATTCGCAACTCGTGTCGATTCAAAACACTTCCTTTGGCCGTGCTTTAATTTACAACTCCATTTTTTTCGCAATTGAATAGTAATTATGCACTATGTCAAGCATAGAGCATTGAAATATGATTCTATTTTTCAGTACAGATGGTGCTTTTTATACGCGCTAGTGGGAGAAGTGGTTCATACTAAAAAACGTCGTACGAAACACTGTGCGAAAAGGAAATTCGTAACTCGTGTCGATTTAAAGCACTCCTTTTTGTCGTGATTTAATTTATCTCCACTCGTTTCAATTTTTCGCACTTGTATCGTAATGTACTATTACTTTATGGTCGTAGTGACAATCAAAATATGAAAGCCGCATGTAATTCGAAAGAATTATATTAATAAGTATGTACCTACCTACTCCATCATCATATTCTTTTATAGGTCCTGTACTTCCTTGAATACTTACGAAAAGTAAAAGTTTTTTTAAGAACCCCGAAATGTGAACAGAGCAGGTACTGAATAAAATGATGTCATGAAAGGAGCATAAAAATGCAGTAAGAAACATTTTCCTGAAAACGCGAGTCATATCAAATGCGAACTTATTTTATGCCAATTTCCGCGACTCATCCGTTTTATTACCAGCGAGCTATGCAGAAATCTTGCATCGTAATGTTACGTCAAGCATTTAGCCTTGTCTCTGCATTGCTAAGAACATGCAATTCGTTATAATACTGAGTTGCAAACTGTACGGTTGTTTTTTTGTGAAACAGTCGGCAGTAGACAAATTACACGTATGTAAATATCTGCCTCATAACATAACGTAATTGTCGGCTTTCCAAATAAAAGTTTCCGTTTCAGGAGAGGATTTAGACACACGAAAGTTTTTCAAACGCTAAAACCGGAGGAAAATGATAAAACGGGCACATTTTATTTGCATTTTTGACAGGACGTCAATAGCTTGGAATATCCATAGAATCATCCTTTAATTTGTCTGACAGCTATTGCGGACTGATATACATTGGATACAGATATGTCTATCAGATAGACACGTCTGTGGTCGTTGCTCGTCCCACATAGGTATAGATATACCTATCTATATTTTAAACCGACTTCAAAAAATAATGTATGTATCCTGTAACTCCCAGAATCGTGAGCCGATTTTTGAAAAGATAAATTAACGTACGGCTATGATCCTGAGATAGTCCCGTTGGCATCAAGTCGACGTCTGATAATGAGATCTTGGAGAAATCGGGTGAAATAGGTTTTTATACGGTGATTATATAGAAATATAAATTAATATCATGGGACATTCTTAATATGCGAAATCAGACATTAAGGCTGCGTTTCCACCAGAGATTTGCGAGGATGTGTTTCCATACAAATGACACCTCGCTCGAGTCATTAATAATAGGCGTCATTTGTATGGAAATACATCTTCGCACATCTCTAGTGGAAACGCAGCCTAAACCACATCAACGATTGCTGGATAATTAGTCAATCAATGTATCATGTCACATTTATGTTTCATGCAGATATTATAATATACTGAAATTGTGAAGCTATCAAACACAAAATGCTAACATGCCTCAAAACATGACATGGCCGTGGTAAGTTGCATATCGCTGCAGATATAATGGCCGCATATGTCCGACAAATACGGATGTTACTCCACGCGCCGAAGTTAAACTAACTTCCGTTTCCGTAATCGTATTTCCTTTGTTTCTGGCTACACTGAAATTTATTAACAACCTTATTATTTGTACAGTGCTTAAGCTCTTTATAGAGTAGTCTAGGGACATAAACATTTAATATAACAATAGTCAAACAATACATTCACCCGAGGGCAGTATAAGAATAAAATGTATGAATTAGTTTTTCTTTTATTTCGCGTAAAAAGTAATTTTCTAATAGTAGGTAATTAAAGAAAGTATATTTTCATATCGAGATATTTGTTCATCTAAACTTAAAAGATATATTAACTGTACAGGGTGCCCATGAGGAAAGGGAAAAATATCAACAGCGGATTTCTGACCAAATTAGAAGTTAAAAATGTCATATAAAGTTTTCTGGATTCAGTCTATTTTAAGAGAAAATTCGATTTAGTGGTAGTACCCACTAATTCATAAAGCATATATTTTCCTATACCTATCATTGGCATAAACCACCTTATACAAAAACAACTTCAAGGAAATAGTTGGTTCTGCCTTTAACCCGGGCGACGACGACGGAGGCGATTAAGGGATTGAAGTGTCACTGATAATTCGGTGCTAAAAGGTAGATGATGGGCAGCAGCATCTTCAAAGTGGGCATACTACTGCAATCCACCAGTTTGCCCAGTGTTGTGGTTAACTATGGGTATTTACCTACCTCCCTATAGAAGAGTCTGATGTGGATATTTAAACTTTGGACTTATTTATAACACGTAATCATGTAAGCATCACATGTACCTAGCTCTTCCAACTCAATTAAACCTCTCCAAATTTCCAATTACCCCAAAAGTTCGGACACATGTCTCAAAGTCCGGTGGAGGTGAAAAGCTCAATTTGTCGGCGACCGGATGTGAAAAATTAATGTGTTCCGTAATGGCGGAGACCATTTCCGGCGGCGGAGACTGATCGGTGGTCAGCGGCTTTAGCAATTATAACGGAATGACACACATGCATAATTCACGACGTGAAAGGTGCATTTATGGGGATTTTCAACCGGAATTATACCTAGGTATAACTCATTATGTATTTATCCGAATTCTTAAAAC